>JBBYHO010000012.1:0-16158 GCA_038382025.1 Adansonia gregorii
TCCTCATAATCAGATGCGTTTTTTATTTTATGTCTAATCCCTAATCTTAGGATTAATTCAGTTTTATCTTTATTAAAAATTTGAACTCAATTTTTTAAATAATATGTAAATATAATATAAAAGAGTATATGGACATGAATGATTAAGTAGACATATCTTCTTAATGACACATAAGTATAAATAAATTATATATTTATGCAAAATTTTCAATTATATACTTAACAAATCTTATTTATTTGTCCTTATAAAAATATTTTATCATTTACTCAATCTTTAAATATATTGCATTTTAAATTAAAGATGAATCTTTTTTTCTATTAAATTATAAATTTTGAAGGAATTATCCAAATATTTATTTAGATATTTTAAAAAAAACTACCAAATCTATTTAGATTTATATTTCAAATTTTAAATCAAGATTTTAACTTGGAAATTACAATAATTACTAATAGTATATTTTTATATCTTCCAAAAATTTAATAATAATCCTCGGAATCAAATGGATTATTTTTTATTTTTTGGTTAATGCCTAATTTTAGGATCAATTCATTTTGGTTTTATTAAAAATTTAAACTCAATTTTTTTAAAATTTAAGCTAATATTAGGGATTAGAAAATTAATTTAGAAATTTTTTAAAAAAATTATAGTTAGCCTATAAAAAGGATTTGTGGGTCATCTTAATTTTCACACAAGTGATCAAAAAAGTTGATTTTTTTTCATTAAAACTATTTATATAATTTCATGTTAACATAATTTCCTTTTTCTCAAAGTTGATTTTATTGTTTTGATTGTTTGTTTAGCTACCGTATTAAGATTATGTTTCTTTTAATTAATTTTATCTATTTTTAACTTAATACCATTGTTTTATAATACTTAAAAAACATTATTTATAATTTTGTCAAATTTTTATCAAAAGTGTTAATACCTTTAATATTATATCTTTAAAAAAATAAAAAATTATACATTTATAAATATATGTATAAGTAAATAAATAAAAATTAATTCATATATTGTACGAAGAAGAAACTAGTTTTATATTAAAATTAAGTCTCTCAAGCCATTATCTATTATTTTGAATGATACGATTAACGTAATTCTATATTTGCATGCCAAAGCTGGGTATATGTACGGAATTGAAGTTGTAAAGAGAAAATTTAGAGGGAGAGATTCGGGACAGAGGGGGATAAACATAAATCTAGCACAATTTTAAAAAAAAAAATGGAAAGGAAAAGCCTGGCAGATTTGAACATTCACAGAAAAGGAAGAAGGAGAAGAAGACAAAATTCACAGGACAAGATACTTCATTCAGAGACATTTCCCCGTCAAACTCTCCCCCAAATCACAATCTACAAGTATGCAAATCTTAGATTGTAGAGCTAGAACTGGCCATTAGGGACAGATAAAAAATACTGTTATATATCTAAGGTTGATGAGGAGTTAGAGCCTAGACCCAGAGGGTAGGGCTACGATTCTAGGTATAGCCAGCAATGTAGGGTACTTTCATTTTGCATGGTTTTGGGTTCTGTTACGATAATAGGCTTTGACCAGCTATGGGTGTTTTACTGGCTTTGTGCCTCTGCTTCTGATTTAGACAGGTCATGGCCATATAATAGAATTATACTATAAGTAAACGTAAAAGTTGTACAGACAATTTTGTTTTATTTGACATTTGTTGCATTGTGTTGTTAAAATTTATGATCAAAATGGGATAAGATTGATTCTTCTCAGATTACGCGCTAATGTCTAATTGAAATTTGAGGGAGATTTGGAAACCAGAATTTCCGACTCAGACACCAGACACAGAACCCTTGAATCAGATTTTGAAATTGAGAACAAACATGTTTCCATTAGGAGCCTTGCTACAACGGATATAAGCTGTTGTCAAGATCACTTCCTACGAGGAAAAAGTGTAGTGATTAGAACTAAAATTCATCAGGAAACCTTGAACAACATGTATATTGCCTCATAAATTATTTAAAAGGGCATCCAAACTCCAAAATAGTAGTAATTAAAAAGTCCAAGGACGAGGTTTGCTTGTTACGGAGATCTCGCGTGCCCTTAGCCAGTTACTGATGCAGGTCTGTAATAGAAACAATGACACTAGCATCAATTTCCAAGGCTTTTTGTTAATCATAATAATGCATTATTTTCCTTCCATCATCCATCATGTTCTTTCCTAGTTTTTACTCTTCAAAAGATGGAAGGGAAAGAAGAATCTTTTTGGCCCATCGCATCCCTCCATCTATTTCTAATCCTCCGCTGTCTTTGCAATTCCAACACCTTCTCACCTCTCGAAGCTCTCTCTCTCGTACAGACACAAAATATAGAACATACATGGCTAAATGAATGAAAGAAAAAACCTCTTGGTTATGCAATGACTGGATTGCCATTGACATAATGACATCGCTTTCGGGGTCTTTTCTTGGGGGGTTGTTTATTTATTTGGAAGAAAAAGGGTTCATTGATGAGACAATAGCATAGCAAGCAACTCCTTTGTCCTCTCCACGGATAGATCATTGGTTGCTGATTGTTTATTTTATAATAATAATACTAATAAAAAAAAATTGCTATGATGGGGTAAGGTAAGGGAGGTAAAGGACATTTTCTATGCTGACAAAAATTTGGGACTGTAAATAGACAGCAGGTGCTGAGGCTGATGACACTGGATCCGGCCAAACATGCTTCTTGCTCTAGCTGCACTGCACTATGCACAAAAGGGCTGCTCCTCTCCATCTCTCTCCCATGTGACCCCTTTTGCTCTTTTTCTAGGGGTAACCTTGCCTGCTTGCCTTCTCAACAAAGTCAAAAAGATCAGTGAATCTTGCTCAGATATTTGAGGGGGAAAAAAAAGAGAAATTGACAAATTAAGATATATATGTTTTTCATTTTCATTAAGAAAATATGTATTTTTACTACCTTTTTTTTTTTTGAAGTTTCTACTTCTAACGCCCAATTAGTAGTCAAATTCTACCATAGTTGATGATATGCCGCCACTGGATAAATGGATAAGATGAAAATACAAGGATATTACCTAATTTGGTATTTAAATAATTTCATTCAGATACTTTCCAATTCTATATATATTGTCAAAATCTCTATATTATTTTTATATATTGAAACTAATTTTCTTAACCCGGATTCTTTTAATTACACTTGTTTTTTTTATTTCTGGCTGATATTTATATTATACTAAAAAAATACATATTTATGTTTTATATATAATCATACAATAAGAAATTTTGAGTACAAAAATTGATATGTTGATATTTGAGATAAAATATTGTAACATTTAAATTAATTATATATAGTTAGTTCATTTCTATTTCTTCATATTTTTACGAATTACACAAAAAATATATAATTTTATTAGTAAATAAATTAAGGATAATGTAAATAATATGAAGATTGAATAATAGCTTGGCTATTTAATTCAACTATTGAAATTTTACAAATAGATAGTACAAATAAATTGACAAATTGTAGTTTGTTGGAGGGCGTTTTCTCATTTTCTGTCGTAATTTTGAGCTTAACCAAAAAATATTAAGGAGAATTAATTAAAAGAAGATTGGATTCATTTCCATTATTAACAAATAGAAGACTGCGTTAGGATGCCAACTAAAACTAAAAAGGTAAAAAATTAAAAAAAAAAAACCTTACAGTGCTTAAGAAATTGTAGGGGAGAAAGAAAAGAAACGGAAAAAAAAAACTATTTTATTTCGTTTACATTACATTAGAAATTAATAGAGTGGAAGAGACACTCGAATCCTGATTATTATACTAATCATTTTAGAAAATTGATGTTTTAACTTACGAGAGGAAAGCATCAGATAAATCAAACTTGTATAGTAATCCAATAATAGTTAGATTATTCTTCACTTTGAGATCCTTGCACTAAAGTACTATTGTGCAGCCGAAGAGCATACCTTCGAAAAGAAATATTTGGTTGAATTTGAATTGGACCATCTTGTTCCATCATATAAACATTTTTTTTAGTGTTTGAATGAGAGAAATGAATTAATTAAGAGTAAGGTTTTTAACGGTATGTTCAGAAGATGAGAACTAGTGAACTTGTTGGAGCAATTTTACAATGCCATTGATTTTGATTCAAACCGCATCACAATTCAATCATTGAAGCTGCATATTCAAAGTAAAAAAAATAAAATAAAATAAAAACTCAATTATATTTCTAGATTTCATTTCCTGATTAATTTGTTAATATCATGAAAGATTGCTTGTTTGCTTTTAAAAGCCATGTAAACAACAGCTAATTGCCAACATCTACCTCAGCCATTAGCCTTTCGTGGACGAAGATGATTGAAATAGCTGATTTACTTACCAAGAAAAGGGGAAAGAAAATCTTGCAATATAGTTTATTACTTCGATTAAATACCATTAATTAGCTAAAAATTAGTTATTTTTACCAAAATATTGTGACATCTGTTCTTGATAATTGCATGACAGGGCTCTTCAAATTTCTTGATTAACCTTCACTCTCTGGATTTGATATATCTATTAGGATTGCAAATCTCCATTTTTGCAAGGAGTCACATTCTTTCTTCAAATCTCTTGCATGAATTCAATTTTAAAAAATTGAATAGATTTTGTTTTTTAATCACTTTTATGGCCTCACTTCACGTTTGACAGAGTCAACTTAAGCTTGTATCTATTTAGGGATTTTTTCAATATATCCTATGATGGGAATGGTTTGCACACTTTTTTCAATTATTTTAAACATTATAGATATAAAATTATTTTAAAATATATTTTATTCAATGTGAAGATAATGTCTAGGGTTTTAATTTTCATTTTAAATATATATTTTAAAATTTAAATATAAGAGAACTAAGCCTTTAGGTAATTTTTAGTGATAAGATTAAATTTTGATAAATAGATTAAATAAAATAAGATCTTTGTTGATGCTCTCCTTTCAGGCACTAGAAGCCGAATACAACCCTGCAATACAAAGAAGATTAAAAGGATGCCGGAGTTTGTGCTGCGGGAGCCTTCTCCGACGGTTAAGTCAGAATGGTACTTGGTATAATGGTGTAGATATATTTGGGGGAAGCCTCCCTTACCTTTGGGCTTGCTTACCTTGTTATAGGTGTTGTTTGGAGATATGGTGTCAGGTGATTTGATGGCGACGTAACCAGCGTCGAGCTAAATGTCAGGCTATGGTGCCTCATGGTTGGCTCCGTTAGTCAGCCGCCACCCAGAAGATGTCAACTCTGTAATTAAGTCGTTGTCGGATAGGTCATATCATTGTCAGGTGCTGTTGGACGACTGCCTGTATGATGTTGTTTGGCGATCGCTTGTATATGAAGGTATTGTTTGGCGATCGCCTTTATGTAGAGGTATAACAATTGTCCCCCACGCAGTCTAAAAGGTAGTCATAAAATGACTCTTTGGACATTTGCAAAAGGCAAGTTGGCACGTGTACCCGAGACGTAATATGTGAAGGGCAAGAAGGTACAATTGGCATTATTAATGGTAGCAGTAATGGCAGAGTGGCAGAGTGGGAAAGGGAATAGAATGAATAAAATGGGGGCATGCGACCTGATTTATAAGGGCATGTTTAGGGGGATACGATATGGCATGGGGGCATGTGTCAGAAAGGGGTAGGGTGTTAGTGTTGTGCAGTTATTTAGCTGAGGAAGGGGCGAATAAGATGGCGACACATGTTGATTGGGGAATATGAAAAGCTAAAAGCATTTGCTATATAATTAGGGTGTGAGTCTTAGTAGATTTTCGTGTGTGTTTGGAGAAAGAGAGCAGAGTAGAAGATGGGTGCTGAAGAGTTTGCTTGTTAGGAGAAAGGGTGAGCTTTGTAGTGGAGGTATTGCTTTTTAGGAGTTTGTCTTAGTGTTATTAATACTTTTGTGTGTTGCTTTGGCAGTGATCGTGTGGGTGGGATTGCGAGTAGGAGTGCTGCGAAGAGTGAGGGCTTTTTGTGGAAAGTTCCAATGAGTTTCCTTTGCCGTTTTGTTATTTTAGGTTTGTTGGGTTGTAGCATTTGGTAAAGTAGCATTTGGTAAAGAGGGGAAGGCTATTGGTGAAGTCGGTGGCTAAGAAGGGTAGATTGGAGGAAGTAGGGAACGAAATAAGAACAATAGTTGGGCATTTAACCCGGGAGGGATGTCTGGTCGTATAGTGTTGGAGGAGGGAGATATGAGAGAAGAAGTGGTCGTTGAGCAGAGTGGTGATCAGGGTGAGGAAAGTTCGATTGAGGGCGATGTTGAAGAGGCGATCGCCGGGGGTAGTGTTGAGGAGGCGATTGCTGATGTGGATACAGAAGCAGTGGAGATGTATGGCGGGTCTATAAACATGCAGATCGTCTAGAGGTGGATGCATGATAGGGGGTGGATTTGGGGAGTTATCAGATTATCAAGGCGAAGCTGCAGTAGAGAGCTACATTTGCTGAATGGAACAAACGTGCTATTCTACTTTCAGATCGTCAAGGCAGGGTTCCACCTTGGAGCTATTTTTTTGTGAGCTGCCGAAGGCATACAACTTATTGCCTAACCAAGTTAAGCTAAACAATTGGGTGATTCTGCTGACTTATTTCTTGGTGTGCAAGGAAAAGGGATGGTAACCATCGATAGGGGTGGTGAAAGAATTGTACTTTTTAAAATAGGGTAAGCCTTATTTTTACTATTTACAATCAAGGGAGGGAGGTAGGATGGTGGTGGATCTACCGTTGAATGCACATAAGCGACGGGATCAATTTTTTATGGTGACAAAGAAAGCAGGTATAGAATAGGGGTTTCCAGTTCGATGGGGTAGGAGGTCGAGGTCGAGTAACTAGAGGACTAGCTTGGAGACTACCGAGAAGGATCAAGTGCTATTTTTTAGAGGTGGGTGCATGAGCAGCAAGCTGTACTTGACATTCTGAAATATCCAAAGGGAATGTTTGGGGTGAGATTTAATGGACATGCCAGAAGGGCTAGTGCGTCTAGTGGGTCAATGGAAATAACAGCGTTTTTTAAGACGTTAAAGAGGCATGTTTTGAATATGCCAAGTGTGAGGTTGGCGTATGTGTGTTTGTCGAGCAGTGGTTCTTATGCTTGCTTTTGTGTTTCTAGGTGAGCATGTAGCAGAAGAGGGGATAGAAGATGTGAAAGAAAGAGGGGGGTTGGCGGGTTTGTGGTGTATGATGGCGAAGAGGGTTTAAGAGTGAGTGGTAAGGATCATACAAGTAGTGTGGTAGAGGCAAATCGTTCGTCTACGCGAGGGACGAAATATGGTATTTGTTCTGGTTACTTGTAGTTAAGGGAGAATGGATAATGGTACTGACTTAGGTGTTTTGTCATTTGTGCAGGAATAGACCTGTTCAGGCGGCATTGGCAGAGCGAACAGCTAAGCAGGCTATAGCAGAGAAAGCTACTATGCACCATAGGAGAGAAAAGAGAAAGGTTGGCGAGTGACCTGAGGCTTCGATGTGCATCATGACTGCTATGGCATCCACTGGTCACCAAAAGGTCACTGTGCCGATGTCAATGGTGGTGACTGCAGTGGTTCCGGTGTCTCAACCTGGTGTAGAGACGGTTAGGTCAAGCGACAGGCCGGCACCTAAGTTCGGGTGGGTCTAAGAGACCGTGGGTGAGCCATGGTATTTAGAGTTCAGGTGCGTCTGGCATCATTCGTGATGGTCGAGTGCTAGACTTCGAGGTGACCTTAAGGTAGGCGATGAAAAGAGTGGCGCCCACCAACCGAGAGGTTCTAGCGAGGAGGAGTCTAACCTAGAATTTGAATGCAGCCATGCTAGGTTTTGTTGAGGTGCTTCACTACCAGGCAGCTTACACTTGCTAAATGGCCAACTGGCAGGAGAAGTTCAACCTGCAAGCATCCAAGATAGTGGAGCTGCATGCTCAAATGGTGAAACAGAAGGAGGCGAATGCCAAGTTAGAAGCTTTGCTGAAGGAAATTAAAGGAGGAGGGTGGCCGAGATAGCTAAATTGCTCTTGAGGGGAGAGAAGGCGGAAGCTGCAGCTGCTGAGTTGGCAAAAAAAATTGAAAGATCGTGATGCTGAACTTGTGTCTACTAAGTCCAAGATGCCGAAACTAGAGGGTTATCTTGGTGATTTGGAGACTTGCCATCAAGATGAGCTGAGGAAGCAACAAGAAGATATTTTTGACAAACTTTTTGCTACTGTGGACTCATACCGTCAAAGCACGCTGTATGGGGTTCAGCTGCTATGTGGTCTGCTTGATCTGCGGGCTGTTGACCTAGGGCATTTGTATAGGTCTCTTGAGGACTTTAATATGCTATGCCCTAGTCAGCAAGAAGTGGATGAAGGGCGATCGAAGGATGCAGCTTTGTTTACCCCAGCACCTAGAGAATCTGAGTAGGGCGAGTCTGGTGACGAGGCTAACATTCAAACCGTTTCATCGACTAGAGATGAATAGTGGATTTTCTTTATAAATGCGATCTTTGTGTAAATGATTTTTGATTAATGAAAATTTTTATTCTGTGAACTGTGGTTGTGTTTTGTTTGGTTAAGTGCTTTGTTTGGTTTTTAAGTTGTTGCTTTGTGATTATGGGAAATTATATTATTTTCATTTTTTGTGTTTTAAGATGGTTGTGCTGACGTTTTGTTGGAGAGAGTCGTGTATTCTTATTGCCATGCTTTGGTGGCAGTATATTACCTTGGAGGCTAGTTTAGGTGTCTGGATATCGCAAGGAGAATAAGTTTATGGTTTATTTGAGTGTCGCAAGGCTAGATTTTATAGTTAGCTATGGTCTTATTGGATCGAAGTATATCCATGTGGCCAATAAAATGACTTTTGTAGATTTATTTTTCAAGAAAGTGAGTGCCTTGTAGCAATGATGAGGCTGTTGTGCCAAGAAGGCGATTGCTTTACAGCAATAGTGAGGCTTTTGTGCCAAGAAGGTGATTGCTTTGCAGTAATAGTAAGGCTTTTGTGCCACGAAGGGGATTGCTTTGTAGAAATAATGAGGCTTGTGCCACGGAGGCGATTGCGTAGTAGCCATGATGAGATGTTTGTTTTACGGATTCACTGTGTAGAGAGAAAGGTCTATTTCGCGACAAGATTTTGTGATAAATATGCGAATGAGGTATTCTTACAAATAATATTTATTGAGATGAGCAACATTTCATATGTTGGGGATGCTGCGTCCATCTAATTCTGATAATTTGTTAGCTCCAAAGCTAAGAACTTTGTTGGCCTGATAAGGTCTTTCCCAGTTTGGAGATAATTTTTTCCTCTCTCATGCTGGTCGCTTGGCCTTGCAATTTCTGAGAACAAGGTCGCCAACTTGGAATTATCGATTGTAAACTTAGCGGTTATAATGTCTATAGACCTGTTGCGCCCGTTGTGTGGAGCACTGTGTCTTCTCTGGCTTCTTCGAGTAGATCGAGGTTAGCCTTGATGTGTTTAGAGTTGAGCTCTAAGTTGGGGTTTGCAGTACGTAGACTGTGTACTCCTATCTCGGTGCCTTTTGCATCGCCTAACTTTTTCTTTAAGGGCTACAGGATATTCTTGTTCATGGATTCAACTTGGCCATTTAACTAAGGGTAGGCGACAGAGGTGTGAACAAGGTTGATGCGAAACCTTGAATAGAAATCATGGAGTTTATCAGTTGTCAGTTGCTTGCCGTTGTTTGCTACGATTACATTGGGTAACCCAAATCGATAAAGAATGTAGCACCTGATGAAGTTTTCCATGTTTCGAGCAGTGATGGTGGTGACTGGCTCAACTTCTACCCATTTTGTAAAGTACTCACAGGCGACCAGTAAGAATTTCCATTAGGTGATCGCCATAGGGAATAGGCCCAATATATCTATTCCCCAGACACAGAATGGCCAAGGGCTGAAAATTTACTTGAGCCTCTCGGCTGGCTGAGGGGGATAAGGCCTAAACGTTGGCACTTATCATATTTTTTGATAAGTGCAGTGCCATTTTTCCTCATGGTAGGCCAGAAAAATCCTTGTCGCAGGGCTTTAAGTGCCAGTGCCTGTCCACCAAGGTGGTTACTGCAAATGCCCTTGTGTGTTTCTTTTAAAACATAGGTTGCCTTAGAAAGGGTAAGACATCTGAGTAATGAAGAGTGAATAACTTTTTGTACAAAGTGTCATTGAGAATTGTGTACCTGGTTGCTCGCTTTTCCAATAGTCTCTTTTGCATTGGGTCGTTTGAAGCATAGTTGTCTTTAAGGAAGGAGATAATTGGTGTCATCCAATTTTCTTCGGCGTCATCTGTAATATGATGTATGTATCTGTCATAGCTAGGCGTTGGAAGGCACTCAAGGAGGATTTTTCCCCTAGTGGAGATGTCAATGGCACTAGCCACTTTGGACAAGCTATCAGCCCTAGTGTTGTCTCCTCTAGGTGTCTGCTTAATTATGACATGGGCGAATTTTTGGGATAGAGTGGCGACCACAGTGTGGTATTTGGCGAGTAGCTCGTCTTTCACATCATACAGCCCATTTACTTGGCTAGCTACAAGTTGAGAGTTTGTGGGTGATTAGGTTACTAGCACCCAGGGTTCTGGCTAATTCCATGTCGGTGATTAAGGCTTCGTATTTGGCAACATTGTTGGATGTAGTGAACTAGAAAGATAGGCCATATTGCCATTCATGACCTTAGGGGTCGAGTAAGAGAACTTTTGCACCGCCTTTTGCTTTGCCCGAAGACCCAGCGACAAAAATATGCTATTCGTCAGTTTTGAGGTTTGAAGGGTGGTTATTAGGAGTTTGTGAATGGCCGTTAATTTAGGCATGGTCTAGTGGTAATTTTTTTGAAACCTAAAAGGAACTTTCGATGATAAAGTCGACTAGTGCTAGCGCTTTGATAGCCTTCCTATGACTGTAGGTGAGCCCAAATTCACTAAGCTCAATGCTCTAACGAATCAGTTGCCCTACAGAATTGACTTCGAAAAGGATGTCTTTAAGGGGCTGATTGGTGAGAACAGTGATAGAGTGTGCCTGAAAGTACTGTCTTAACTTTTGTGTTGCATTGATGAGGGCGAAGGCTAGTTTTTCTAGCTTGCTGTAGTGAAGTTCACCAGCCTGAAGTGCCATACTAACATAATAGATGGGGTAGTGCTGTCTTGTCTCTTCACAAACTAATACGACGACAATGGTTTCATTTAATGCAGCAAGGTAAACAAAAAGTTACTTTCCATGTTTCGAACTGGCGAGTAGTGCAGGGGTGCTTAAGTATTGCTTGAGTTGTTCGAATGACTGCTAGCATTCTTTAATCCATTCATATCTAGTTGCCCTCCTAAGCAGTTGAAGAAGGGTAGGCATTTCTCGATAGATTTGGAGATGAAATGGTTGAGTGCAACTACTAGCCCTGTCAAATGTTGTACTTTCTTTGTGGATTTTGAGGGGCTCATTTGCATGATTGCACTGATTCTCTCAAGATTTGCTTCGATGCCTCTGGAGGAAATCATAAGTCCCAAAAACTTTCTCGCGGACACACTAAACACACATTTTAAAGGGTTAGGTTTCATCTTGTAATTACGAAATATGTGAAATGTCTCTGAGAGGTTATTGAGGTGTTGATGTAGGGAGAGGCTTTTGACGAGCATATCATCCACATAAATTTCCATCGAATGCCTAATCTGTCTTTTGAAAAGCTTATTGACCAAGCGCTAATATGTGGCCTTTACATTCTTTAGGCCGAATGGCATGACTTGGTAGCAAAAAGTGCCATCCTCAGTTATGAACACCATTTTATCTTAGTTGCGGGAATCCATTTTAATTTGATTGTATCCTGAGAAGGCATCCATGAAGCTTAGGAGTTTATGGCCTGAAAAAGCATCAACCAGTCGATCAATACTAGGGAAAGGGTAACTGTCCTTTGGGCAGGCTTTATTTAGGTTAGTGAAGTTGACACACATTCGTCATTTCCTTGAGGTTTTTCTGACCATGACTACGCTAGCAAGCCAGTTAGGATATTTGACTTCTTTAACATAGTTGGCTAGTAATAATTTGTCAACTTCTTCACTTATTGCGTGGAGCCATTCCAGAGCAAATTTGCACTTTTGTTTGATTGGTAAGGCTCGTGGGTCCACATGCAGCGAATGCATGATGATGGTTGGGTCAATGCCGGGCATGTCGGTTGTCGACTAGGCAAACATGTCGGCATTCTTCTTAAGGAGTTTTGTAAGGAGACTTTTCTCTTAAGGGTTGAAAGAAGAGCCGATGCTAGTGGTTAACTCAGGGTCTGAGTCGTAAAGAGCTAGCTTTTTAGTATCTGCAGCCGGCTGAGGCTTTTGGTCATGAAAACCATCTCTGGCATCTAGGTGCTCGAAGGTAATTACTTCGGGTTGTGCAGGCATGATGGTGTAACTGATGGTTTAACATTAGTGTCGCGGATGGTGGTTGGTTGGTGTGTGGCCAATTCAATTGACAATAAGTGGCATTGGCACGCAGTTTGTTGGTTGGATCGCATGTACCCAATCACCATTGGTGTGGGGAATTTGGCTATCAAATAGTAGACTACGGTGATCATTTTTATCTTTTTCATTAAGGGTTAGCCTAGAATTGTGTTATATGTAGAAGGCTGGTCGACAACAAGGAAGTTGACCAAAGCAGTCACAGTGTGCTTCTTGTCGCCTATTGTTACGGGAAGCATGATTGTCCCCTTGATCGGTATTGTTTGATTGGTGAATCCATAGATTTGATGTGATGAGGTCAGGTCATCGACGCTAAAGCCCATACAAAGGAAAGCATCCCACTGCAGGACTTCCACGGCGCTACCATTATCTATGAGGATTTGGTGGACTTGGTAATTGCCTATGGTGGTGAAGATGATAATCAAATCGTTTTCATGGTCTGATAAGAACTGCAAGTCGGCATCGTTAAAAATGACTACCCAATCATGCTGCTTGACACGTTTGGGGGCTGTGTCGACCATCATGATAGAATAGAGGTATAACTTGCGTTTCAACCTGCTAGCTGCCATGTTTCTGTAGGATTGACGATCACATTTATGATGCCAACAATGGGACATTTAAAGGTGGCCTCCTGGTGCTCATTGGGGGATCGTGTGCAGTCCTTGGCGCGTGGCTCTTTCTTTACAAACTGCCTGATCACGCCTTTTCTTACCAGTAACTCAATGGCATTCTTCAGGCTAAAGCAGTCCTTTATTGCATGCCCAATATCATTGTGAAAATTGCAGCATTTTTTAGGATCACGCTTGCTGTGGTCTCCTTTTATTAGGGGCGGGAACTCGATGAGCCCTTCTTTCATTATGGTATTGAGAATTTGAGATCTAGGAGCCATCGGGGGCATCTATGAGTCATATTTCACGTGTGGAGAGAACCATACTCGCTTTTGGTTGGGGTTATGTGGTGACGCAGTGGCTGGTGTTTCCCTCTGAGGTCAGTTTCCTGGGCGATCGACCAATCGATTAGGCTTAGGGCCTTAATTTTTTTCTGTTCTCGGTCCTACATTTCCACTCGTCGACTCGCAATTTTTATTTCTTCAGCTTTTGCATATTTTTATGCCTTCTTATAGAGCTAGTATAGCTTTGTGGGTTAGGCGTCGGTTAAAGTATATTTCAGGTATTTATGACGAGCGTTAGTGGTGAAGGCCTGGATTGCCCATTCGTCATTTAGATCCCAAACCTCCGGGCGGCTGCGTTAAAGTGCTTGAGGTAATTGCGAATCGTCCCATCGTGGTTTTGTTTGATCACCATTAGGCTGGCAGAGGTTTTGGCGACTATTCGGCAGCTACTAAAATGGGCGAGAAAATGTCTTCCTAGTTGGTCAAAGTTTGTGATAGACCCTGGATTTAAGGAATACCACCATGTTCGCACTGGGCCTCGAAACGTCATCGGAAAGATGCGGCATTGGATGGCATTCGACATATCACGCTGATTATGGAAAGCACGAAAATGGTTTAGATGGTCAGCTAGATCAGTCTTACCATTGTAAGTGCCAGGAGAGAGCTTGACTTTCCAAGGGACTTGTACGTGGCAGATGTTAGGTGAGAGAGGATTGTGCTCATATGTTAACCATTCCCAGTTATCTCTCCGTGCTTCATGAAGCTTTTTGATTTCCTGCTTCAAAGCTGCTACTTGTTGGGCGAGGTTTACAGCCAAACTTGGCACGTGATGTCCACTAGTATGATGGGAGGTTTCCTATGTCATGTGCCGTGGGATCGGCATAGAGCAGGAACTTTATTCTACCATTGGGCGAGTGGCTCGGTCAGTTGTACCATGCTGTTCTTGGATGTCTGAATTTGGGTTGTTTGCAGTATGCTAGTTTGGACGATCAATGGGCTGCATGTTTTGGCGATTGGTTTAGTAGTTGACAAGCTGTGCTAATTAGGCCTGAGATTATTGGATAGCGGCCAGTTGGCTGGCAATGGCTTGAAATTGCGCTTGATAATGTGCATGGTAGTCTAGTTGACTAAGTGGTGTAGGTGTATTGAATTGAGTAAACAAAGGTACTGGGACGTCTAGGGGTGCATGTAAAGTGTTTGTGGCAACGCTGGTTGTTGGAACTATGTTGCTGGGGCCTACGGCCTGATCAAGGTGAGGAACAACGGTGGCCACTAGCGAGATTAGCCTCAATAGGTTCTGATAATACGCTAGTGGCGAGTGGGACAACCATGAAGGGAGTGAGATGGGTATTTGGCTATACGATGAGCTGGGTATTGCAGGGGTTGCTGGAACTGCGATATGGTTCGTCGCTTTCGGTGGTGACGAGAAATTTTGTGGGGTAGTGTGAGCATTTCGATCAGCCATGGTTTCCTTTTTTGATTGTTTTCCCATAGACGGCGCCAATTATTGATGCTATCTTTTCAGGTACCGGAAGCCGAATGCAACCTTACGACATAAAGAAGATCAGAAGGACGTCAGAGTTTATGCTTCGGGAGCCCTCTCCGATGGTTAAGTCAGAATGGTACTTTGTATAATGGTGTAGACATATCTGGAGGAAGCCTCCCTTACCTTTGGACAAGCTTACCCTTTTATAGATGTTGTTTGGAGACATAGTGTCAGGTGATTTGATGGTGACGTGACCAGCACCGAGCTAAATGTGAAGTTATGGTGCCTCGTGGTCGACTTGTTAGTTGGTTGTCCCCAAAAAGATATTAACTCCATAATTAAGTCGTTGTCGGAGAGGTTACATCATTGTCAGGTGCTGTTGGGTGACTGCCTGTATGATATTGTTTGGCGATCGCTTGTATATAAAGGTACTGCTTGGCGATAGCCTTTATGTGGAGGTATAACAATCTTAAAATTTAAAATTTTGATGAACTTTTGATAACTTTTAAGTTTAAAATTTTTATTGCAATGAAGTATGAAGAAAATAAGATTTAACTTTCAAAGTTTAAATTTTCATTTTTAATTTAAATTTTGAAATAAGATTATTTTTTAGATAAGCTTATTTTAAAAATTAAAACTTAGTTAAATAACTGAATTTAAAAACTTTAATAAACATAGTATTGTAATTTTAAAATAATAAATTTTTTTATTTAGCTTATGTGTCATAAAAGCATATTATCTATATGACATTTTTACAACTATATTTTACATGATCAATGTACTCAATTATATTATATTTATAATGATTATCCTAGGGGATTCTTATTTGTTGCCACGTGGCATGAACAAATTTTTACTTAAAGTTGCATGAATTTAATTGTATCTAAATTGAACCACTTATGAATCTACGGTATTTATGAACCCAATCAATTTTGGTGAATATAATTAATATTCAGTGTCATTTAAATATTTTAGCTTAGATTCATATCTTCTATAGAGCATTATATATTAAGTTTTCGAGAATAATAATGATACTAAAAAAAATACTAGCAGTTTTTTTTTAATAAGAACAATGGTCAGAGGCTAAAAGAGCATTATTTGTTTCATTTGTGTTTGGGCTTAGTTTCATGCAATGGGCTGCAAATACACCAACTCAGTCTTAGATTCAGGATATGTAAAAGAAAGAGAGTTTTGAGTTGACACTATATGATTGACTCCCACATTCTGCAGGGTCTACATTCACTCATTTCTAGCTATATAATCCAAACCAATGTCCAACCCTGTATCTGCATGCATGTGTCACGGGCCGCACTAATCAGCCCAGGCCCAAAGACACAAGTTATATGGAACAACTTGGCCCACTAAAATAAGCCCAATCTTTGGTGAGTTCTAGAAGGCCCAGTTTCTAGAAGCTTGGAGA
>JBBYHO010000012.1:63976-77536 GCA_038382025.1 Adansonia gregorii
TATATCCATCTGTCTTGCAGACTGCGGGGGGTTTTTGTTTTACTGCAACCACTGTGCCTGTGATTGAAGCTGCCTTTTTGATAATCTATTGGTTTAGACATCTGATCACCGGTTGACTGCATCTGCATATCTGGAGAAATATGGCCGGTGGTATAACTCCTAAACTTCGACTGGTTAGATGTCCTAAATGTCGGTTGGTTCTGCCGGAAGTGGCCAATTTTCCTGTATATAAGTGCGGAGGGTGTGATACAATTCTTATAGGTAAACATCTTGCAAAAGGATAAACTTTTCATAGATCTTGCGAAACAAACTGATCTATTCTCTTCTTGACGTACAATGGAATTGGAACTGAATACCGAGTCCTTTTGCTTAGCAATTGTCAACTCTTACATAGTGTCAGAATGTGTAGTTCTTATATTCTTAGACATCATCGCTCTTTAAAAATGGTTAAATATTAATGATAGACATGGATGTCCTCATTCACAAACATTTCCCTTGCTTTCTTGTTGTGACCTACAAATAAAAACCTCTTTTAAACCTTTTTTTCTCCGTTTCTTGTTGTTTGCAGCTAAAAATCAAAAAGCCATTGCCAAGAGCACTTCTGTCTTGCAAGAAACGGAAGTTGCTGATGCAGATAACTTGTTTCATATGTCAGAACACGGAGACTCTAGCTGCACAACTCTGCAGGAAGTTCCTCCTTCCTCTCCAGAGAGTCACTCGAGTCAAGAAAGTGGAGGGAATCAGAACATATCTACAGACTCTCATTGTGAGAAGCACGGTGTTGTTGGAAACTCATCAATTGAAGGGCAACATAATGGTCACCACGAGAAGGATCAGAATGCATCTAGAGATAGTGATGGTGGCAGCGATTGTGATAAGCTTGATGAAAATATATCAAATGAGCGGCAGAAAAATGGAAGTGGACAGTTACAGTTGGAATCTGTAGAAAATTGTAATGTTAAACAGCCAGGAGTTTCCAATGAAGGTTCTTTATACACTGAGATTCATCATGAGAATGAAGAGTTAATGTTGGTAGCAGAAGCAAATGACAAGACCTTGCAGTTAGAAGGTGCAAATTCAGAATTAGAAACCACCGACAAGATTGATTCCAACACCGGCAGTTCAAGCATTGACAATCCACAACCCACAAGGACCGTGCAAAGTGCAGAAGCTGCACAAGCAGTAACTGGGGAAGTCTTTTTATCAGATAATCTTTTCTCTTCTCCTAACAAGCTTCTGGAACAACCTCAGAAAAGTGAACGTGATGTGTTTGACGGTGTAAGGTCTATTGATTCTTTTGAAACTGCAGATTTTGCCAGCCCCAGTTCTGAGCTCAGTGGTCCTCTTGAATATTTCTCTAAATCCGCTACCATCAGAAGCAGTATCTCTTCTTTTGATGGAACAGATGATCGCTTCCTCGACCAGAAAATACATTCATTTAAAAATAGTTACAAGGCTGCTGCTAACTATATTGTTCCTGAAGAAAGGGACAGAAGGGACAAGTTGCCAGCCAAAAGTATGATGTATGGTAATTCTGAGCGTGCAAGAAATTTATCGTCAGATTTGTCCTATAAGAAGCATTTTGCCGCAGAAAAATACAGCATGTGGCATCCAGGTGAACCGCCAGAACCTGTAATGCATCACCATCTTCCTAGAAACTGGCCAAAACTTGAGAGAGATGAATATCCATCTAAAATTTCTTTCTCTCAAATGGCTTCTTTGCGTGGGTATGAAAGTGCTGGCACTTCACGTGAATTGCAAGATGAGTTCCCTTTTGATTCAACCTTCTATCCACAAGAGAAGATTGAGTACGCTGAACAAGAAAATATGAAACTGTTGAGAATGTTGTATGAACTGCAGGATCAAGTCAGCAAAACACACCATCTGAATGGAAGGGCTTCCACTGATATACCATGGAGGCAAAAGCACTTCCCTCCATATTACTATCAGGAGCCGACTCAGGATGAAAACTTTTATCCTAGGTATCACGGAAGACATGGGAAGAGGAGCAGCTGGAGCCAGCAAAGTAGATTCGCAAGTATACCTTTCTCAGGAGGTGCAATAAACACTAGACAGAACATTGACAACTCCTGTTTATACTGCCATCCTCAAGACTGGCAGCGCTCAGAACAGTTGCCTCAACCCATCTTTCGATATAACCGAGAATATTGTCAAGCCCACCCACGTCATAGTTGTTACGAATCCTATAGCTCTTGCCTCTCCAGTCCCCTAAGATATTCAGAGTCCGATTTTTCTACTTGGAGCCATGAAATTAAATATGATGATCAAAGCTACAGAGATCATGAGCTGAAGCGGTATATGAGGGAGAAAAATCATTCAGTTAGGCGACATCTCCGCCCCACGGCAGGTGGAGCACCTTTTGTTGCTTGTTATTATTGCTTCAGACCATTGCAGTTACCGGCAGATTTTTTACTTTTCAAAAGGAGGTTTCATCGGCTAAGATGTGGTGCTTGTTCAAAGGTACTTAAGTTTTCGCTTAAAAAAGGGCTTCATATAGTGCCATATGAACTGTTTGCTGCTGAACCTCCATCAGGCGAGGTTGATTACTGCAGTGATGCGATTAATGCAAGAATTTCGACATTAGCATCTTGTAACCATGGTGTTTTGCAAGCATCTCCTATATCTTACTCTGATGACTATGGACACTCTTGCTGTAAAAGCTGCTCCGCCAATGGAGATCCTGTTTCTCATGCAGAATTTCACGAACCTCAGGGCAATGCTGATGTCAAGCACATGTTTTCTAATTCTTACAAACGTATGGAACAGAGTAAGGACATTGGTTTGAACCAATCTCGAAACAAACATAAAATTTCAATGGAAACTTTTGATCTAGCCGAGCCTTTCTTGAATACATCCAGGTTGGAGAAAGTGTCCTCAGAAGTTGAAGAGTTACCACCACGAACTGGAGGTAAATCGCTTCATCAACTCATGGGCTATTCTTCACCAAGCCAGTTGATATATGGATTTGAACCATCCATATCTGGCACAAGCTCAGTCCCTTCTGGTGAAACATCAGACTCAAATATCTAAGCATTGTTTCTCAAGGTAACCGCATCTGATAAAAGCTGCTTTTTTTCCCCTGCAAGTTGCTGTAGCAGAAAAGGCTCAGTGATCTATTTCATGATTGAATCCTTGAAGTGTATGGTAGTCATGATGTGATGAAAAAGAAGAACCATCAAAACTGAGATTCCAAAATGAAAAAAAATAAAAATGGAAGGAAAGAGGGGATGATTTTCTTGGCATTATTACCGATTTAGCAGCGCGGGTGGAAAGAATAGCATTTATCTGATTGTTTGTAGTCTATAGATGTAATGCTAAGGTTTTTGTTTTATGAATGTAAAGGAGTTTATAGAGGAGACATTGACTTGATTTGTTTATTCATGTCTATTAAAATCGAATTAATTTGTCTTTGATATGATGATTATGTGCTAAAATTCACACAATTTTTCCCGAAGAAGAGGGAAAATTATTGAGTTACTTTCTGTAGAAGAAATTGTAGCCTGATTTCCCAGCCAGAAGCAGCAAAATGAATTTTTCCAGACTTCGGTATAGGGGAATAAAAAAGGATGCATAGAATGAAAATTCTCATCATTCAAGAGTCCATTTCACTAATATTTTTCAATGGAAATTCCACTATTATTTGGCCAGTTCCAAAAGTATTATCCTGCATTCTTTGAACTCAAGAAAGACAAGTAGGAAGCTATAGAACAAAACCTGTTCGGTTAATTGTATGTAAATGATTTCATGGGAACGTAATACATCAGTCACTCTGAGAACTGTCGAGGCCACAAGTTTCTTCTTAGCTTTCTCCTCATACCTATGCGACATGCACTAAGCATAATTATTAAGTAGCCCCTTCTTTTTTTCCCCCGCATATACATAAGGTGAAGAGAAAATAAGAAAAATTAAAGAAAATAAATAGAAATCAATACAATCTAGAATTGCAATATCTATCTTGAGTTGTCCCTATAGTTGTTTCTTCTATTAGACACAATGGTTATCCTTTGGTCCTGAAGCATGTTCAGGTTGGGGGCAAGCAACCGCGTATACCGGTCAAAATAAAGAAGTTGTTTCATTAGAAGTGCAAACTCCCTGGGAAATCGCAGTCCATATGATTCACTGACCCAAACCTGCAAAGAGAATTAAAAATAGGAACGCCGTAGAGATTAACATCACCATACAGCAGGTCCATGAAAATTGACATAACTCTTAAAGGACTTTAACGATACCCTTTTACTTTCAGTCACATTATAATTGCAGCAGAATTATTTCCTCTCCATGGGGTCAGGGTCGGATTGGTTATTGTCTAATTCAAATGTTCAAGATATTAGGGAAAAAAATTAACTAAAAGGAGCAACAAATTAATCTTTTTGGTTGAATGATACAGGCAGTAAGGAATTCCCACTCATAGACCGGCAAGGGAGGTGGCAGGAACCAGAGGGAGTAATATGAGCCAATCAATGTTGTCTTGCTTTCTCTCCTTAACAAATAACATGCCAATGTTTATACGTTTTGAGAACCTGCCATGACAACTCACTTAAATATACCAAACAAAAGGGAATTGAGAGTTCATGATCTAAAGGGCAGTCAATGATAGAAGTATTTTAATTAGATTTTGAAGATGCATATATATGAAGAAAATAGTTGGGGGCATACATCCAATTAATGGTGGAATGCAATCCTGTAACTAGGGATGCATACCCCAAAACCTTTCCTGCACTGACAAGGTATTCCAAATTCTAGATATAATTTAAGTTTGACATAATAATTGCAGCTAGGTGCTGCCTTATTGGCTTAAATAGCTGGATACTGAACTTCATAGTTCATTAATAAAACAGCTTACCACATCAAGAAAGAGTGCATTCATCTGTCTCTCATCAACAATTATATTGGCAGAAACAGCAGTTGCATTTATATTTGTGCCTCTGGCAGTGGCAACAAGTACCTCCGTATCAAGTTCCTGCATGAATAAAAATGAAGCTCTAGTTGAGAATTTGAAGAAGGGAAAGTTTGACCAGGAACTTCATAATAAGAGATAATTAGTTGTGAAGCTTTGCTAGTTGACATTTGTCAAGTAGATCTTTCAATAAGAATAACCTCTTCATTCCTAGAAATAAGAGTTGACTTCTTTAGGTTCCCCACACAGAACTTGTCAAAGGAAATAATACCTATATAATTGATGGTTACTGTGTTCAAGGAAACACTAATGCCTCAAGTCTCTGATGATGCATAAATAGCTCAGATACCAATGGCTAAATTATCCATGGGTATTAACAACAAAGTCTTGTTGGTCCAAGGCTAAGTAATAATAGGTCAACAGCAATTTATATGTTTAAAATGGACGTTTTGTAAGTGTTTCTGTGTATGCAAGCGCGCATGCACATGCACTTCTAAGAATTTTGCTTGTTCACGTTTTCTTGGTAAGCATCTTGAGTTCCATATGCTTGCCTGTATAGATGAAAATATCTTTTCCAAGTCCCTTGCAAAGGCCTTAACATCAACATTCTTATTAGTTGCTCCCATTTCAATCAAGGCAGATGCCATTGACTCATACTCTTCAGTTGCAATAGATGCCAAAAATACTTCCATAGCAGCCCATGTATTTGGTGATATTCGTCCACAATACCTTTAAATTTAAATAACCTAATCAGAAACATGATATTGTTTTTATGCATGAACAAATGGTTTTGACAATATAAATATAACACAAGAATCATATAAAATCAACAAATGCAATTGCGTTATCTCTAAAATTTAATTTAGGCACTAAGACACAACATTCTCAATTGAACAATTTTACTTATGGTTCAATATTTAACAGCAAATGCTAACCGTAGTTAATGATGGATGCTAGGAAAGATCATGAAGAGAACATCTTTCCAAGGCCAAATTAAAGTCCGCTAACAAATGCTATTACATAGGTCCAAGTATATTCTATGCTAAGAACTAGACTCGATATCCAATGTATCCAAACAAAACTATCTGGTTAGTTTTTTCAGAATATTATCACATTGTTATAATCTATATTTGTGAAGAATGTATATAGGCATGGTAATTGATTTCCGATTCATTACAGTTAAAAACAGAACTCAGGTCTACTTTTGGCAGCAACATCAGAGAAAAAGAACCATTGTCTCTTGAATACAGAGTTATTTATACCAAATATCCCCCAATTATTTTTGCTAGATCTTGACGCCATTTTAGCAAAAGAAGTAATTACTCTGGGGTTCCAGTTGGAATATCATGCACAAAAAGACACATTTCCAGCATTAAAGACATGTTAAGAAGGCTAAGTCAACAAGCCAACGTGTAACAACTAAGCAATCAAAATCTAACTTATTTCAAAGAAAATGAACTTATACGTCATGCAGGCTCATTTCTTCACAGCAAAAAAAGAAAAAAAAAAAAAACTAATTAGGATCCTTTATCTAAAATTAGTGACTGGTGTCCCTTTACCTTAAAATAGAACCTTCACCTTAAAATAGAAAAAAGGTCAGATTAAAGTTGGGACTAAATAGGCCAAAAAGAAAAAGAAACTTACCAAAATCAAGAAATCCAATACGACCATCACGCAATAACCATAAATTGCCTGCATGGACATCGGCATGGAATGTTTCACAAGCAAGTAAACTACCAAACCTGCACATATTATTCATGTCAACAGAATAAGTACTTCAACTGGTATCCTGGGTCTTATATATGGTCAAAATTCAAAAGTACATAAATCATTCAAGTCTTACCAGACATTAAGTGCAGTTATAAGACTATTCTCCGGGTTAGACACAAGTGAACTTATAGTGTCTAAATCAGTAAAAGGAACTCCATATAGCCTCTCCATGGTCAAAACTCGCCATGTGCTGCAATGGTTATATACTCTTGGAGCTGTTGCTTGCCTTGTTAATCCCATGGCTTCAAGATATCCTCTGAAGGATTCAATATTTTTAGCTTACTTTTTGAAGTCAACTTCTTCAAGCATAGATTCCCGCATGTCTTTAACAATTCCAACCTACTGAAAGGAAGAATATCTTATAATAGAAGCTTTAAAAATTAGAACTCTAAAAGAAAAATGAGTAACAGAAAGATGCAATAAAAGGAAAAAATATCCTCAGTTTGTGTAGTTTCAGTGATTAATAGCAGACATGCTATTAAGTTAAATCATTGCTAACTGATACAACATTGCTGGCTTGGCTAAAAAATTAACAAGCAAACAAACACTTAAGCAAGTAGGTAGAGGTCTGGTGGTACACCCTTATTTCCAACTTAAATATGTACAAATTGAAAAATAAATAATAAAACAGCAAGATAATCAAATAAAGAGGTTAAGTTTAAAGTTCGCAGTCTCATTTTTACCAGTGAAGCACGGCTGAATTCAGGATTTAAGAACTCCAATATTCGAGCCGCCATATATATAAAGTTCAGGTCTGCCAACAAAATGTCCTCAATTCCAGGTTTCAATACCTTTATAACTACATCATCTTGGGAGCCTTTAAGCCTTGCACCATGCACCTGGGTATGATGATTTCCAGTTCCAATCAATAATTACAAACACTTGCTATGAAATAAAAGATCAATTTTGAGGACAAATATAGAAAGGGAAGGGGACATTATGAAAAAGAATGAAAGATTCAAAACCTGTGCTATAGAGGCCGAGGCAATTGGTGTTGGATCAATATATTCATATACACTATCAATTGGTCTCCCTAATTCTTGACCTAAGATCGCTTGAATATCTTCAAAAGGAACTTCAGGAGCTCTATCAAAGCATTTTTGAAACTCCTGAACATATTCTGGTGGGAATAATGTTGGTGCGGAAGCTATGAACTGGCCAAATGTAATCTAAGATGAGCAATGATAATGTAACATTTTACACAAGAAGATTTATTGAACGATATGAAAACCACAAAAGAATCAATTATATTCAAAGAAGAGAAATTTCTTTCTGGCAACATCACCAAAATTATGATGCCATCTCCCGCAACATATCTGAAAACTTTGAGCAACTGTACAATGGTATTGAAGAATGATAATACCATTTGAGTTCTATCATTAAGATCAGCAAGAATCTTGGGAAAGAAAAGAGAATGCCAATTACTCACCTGACCTAATTTGATATAGGTTGCACTCATACGTTCAAACAATTTCCTTAAGTGGTGAAAGCAACCCCAGCTGCAATTGAGATGGTATTCCAGTAGATGCATTTGTGGACTGCAAATAATTTAGGGGAATCAATCAATTTGTTCTGTATTGCTTAATGTGCAAACGGTAAGGATAATTTGATAGGAAAATAAATACCCTAGAGACATCACCAAGCCATTCCCCACCAATACCAACAAAGGCTTGAATACCTTGAGCTAGCCTTAGCGCTCCTCGGGGACCTGTACTTAAAGATGTCTGGACAATATCCTCCAACAGTTTGGGTAAGTTCTCAATACTACCTGATTATCATAAGAACACAAAACTATCAGTATCTACCAACAAGGCAAAGTCGATGATGCTAATAAAAGATTTAGCAATTATAGAGCAGTAGTAGGGGAAACCCTAATCAAAGTTGAAATATGGGCAATAAAATTCCAAGATTGAAGAAAAGGAACAAGAGCAGTAACAAAACAGTATAACAAGAATGATGGGTAATTGAATTATGGAGCAGAAAAGAAGGGGGGTAATTTACTTTGGAGGCGAGAAGAGAAACGATCCTGTTGTTGTATTTGAGATTGAGATGGCTGAGAGTATTGAGCAAAAAGAAATAAGGCCCGGGGTTGGGGTTGGAATTGGAGATGAAACGACCATTTAGCTTCATATAGCCAACAACCGATCTTCTTGTACAAACAGCAGCAGCTTTATTAGGCAACTGAGGGTGATGAAACAACGGTAATTGCCCGCTTCTAAATGATGAAACTGCCATTTTAGCTTAATAAAACTTAAGGAAGACTATACATGTCGTAATAAAAAACAATCCAGAGAAAAGAAAAGAAATAGACGGAGAAAATATTTAAGTACTGACAACTCTTTTTATGTTTGGTTATTGCTTGGCTCTTACAGGACAACAACAGTGTTACCACCGGACGGCTCTTTGTCCTGCTGCTGCTTTCGGCCGTTTTAATATTTAGTAATTAATCAGAACAAAATAAAAAAGCATGACAGAGCCGATGCCACGTGGAGTGGCAATTTGCGGTAAGGTTGGGGCTTTAGATAAAAACAATTTCATATAAAAGATCATCCCAGTCGCAGTCCAAAAAAACACAAATACAATAGCTAACTGATATAAATCTTCAAGACCAACAAGTCCCCCTCACGAGCAAGACAGCTCCTAACCTCAAGTCAAGCATGTTGGCTGCACAAGATGCTGCAACACAACAATGCCAGCCTAATGACCATTCCTAGATGATGGTTTTCAGTTTTTAAAAAAAACCAAAAAGAAAAAAGGAGGGAGGGGGGGGGGACAAAAAGAGAACCCAACCAACTACTAGCAAAACTTCCAACATTTATTGCAATTTGTACATGTCACATACGTTGTCACAGGTTGTTGGGTACTCCGATTCTGTTGGAGCATCCATACGTTGACAGTTAAACATAGCTTTCTCCTTGAATTGTTGGTTCTCAAGTTTCCTCCTATCACTTGCCATTTCTTCTGTTGTCATGGTCACAATCTTCTCTGGCTTCACTTGCCCAAGCAGAATTTTTCAGCAGAAATCTGGGTTATTTTGATCCTTTATGTTAAACAAGGTAGACCTATACTGTTTCTTCTTGACACCATTAGATTTCCCCCACCATTCAAACATCGCAGACTCCACTGAAACAGCTGCTATCATTGGATCACAAGCATTTACTTCTTCTACGATACCATCACCAACCTCACTTGAAACTTTGCACAGACTCTTGTAAATTTGTTCTCGAACTTTGTACCTTATCGCATCGTTACATTTCATCATTAAAACTGTTCCTTTAGCAAAGTTTAGGGGTTGCTATGTCATTCTTTCGTGTTTTTTGGTACCTTCTTAGCATAGAAAAGCTTTGCATTTGCAGGCTCCACACCAACAGAATTCTTGTTCCCCACTTTGTCATTGTTATCATCACCATTCTTTGTGTTAATAACTTGGTTTTTCCACAACTGCAGGACTCCACGAGCAAAAGCCTAGATTTTCTTCCTAGGATGTTTTCTTAGACAACCAAGTTTTCTCCCAACCTGAAAGACAAACCACAGGTTAGTCTGTAAACTTCTTTATTATTTTTTTTTTTTTGGGGCGCGGGGGGGGGGGGGGGTGAACCAAAACATCTTTAGATCAACTATGATTCCAAAATACACAAATGGGAAACACTGTTTTTCATTAATTGGTACTGCACATTCAGAGCAATAGCCCACTTCAAAATACTTTCACACAATTATTTAACAGCCCAAAACTGGAAAGGCCAAAAGGACAAGATTTCGGATATTGAAAGTAAAAGAAAATTTATATCATAAAAGCTTACCATGCCTCCATCGAATTGTTTCTTTTTGCTTCTTCAAGCATTACTAAGAAAACCTAGAAAATAATAAATAAAAAAATTAACAATATATTGATTAAAAATTAAGAAATATATAGAATGCAACACTTATTGGAATAGAATTGTTTAATTTATTATTTAACTCCAAAAAAAAGTGCTTGAAGTCCATAAATTTATTCAAAAAAAATGTTTTCCCAAATGAATCCTATGATGTTATACAAGTAAAATATCAGAATTCACTAAAAACAAGAGGGACTAAATATCCGAGCTACTTCAATAATGCAATCGTCATGCCATGAAGTAGGCTATCTTTTGCATGCAACAAAAAGATGTGTGGTTAAGTTATGGGAAACAAATAAAAATGATAAGAAGTAATAAATAAATTAAGATAATACACTCCTTCTCTTTAAAGAAGAAAAGGAAGGGGCGTTTGTTTGGGGGATTAACAGAGCAACCCAGTAATACTTGCAGAACAATGATTTAAAGAAAATATTAGAAACCCATACTAACATGCAACAAAGAAGATGAGAAATTGATGTTTCGCAAGAGATATTGTTTTAAAGAATGAGGAGCAATTGAAAGAGTGTAAGTTTGAAAAATGGGAAAAAGAAAAACAGAGTACCTCGGTAGAGATAGAGTTGATAAGTTATGGGAAAGTCCTTGAGTTGAGAGAGAGCGTCAATGCAACGTATTTCCTCGTAGGCTCCTCCATCAAGCGCTGCCACCTTGTCCGCCGCTTTCTTGGCCGCTTCAAACATCTCCCGTACCTCTTTCTCCTTCACCTTCTCCATTCTTTTTTTTCCTTATATTTGTAAAACAAAACAAAACAAAACAGAAACCAATAAAATGATTAAAATAAAAGAATTAAGAAAAAAGGGTAAAACAGAGGATGCAGAGGGAAAGAGAAAGCAGTGCAGACGAGGTTGTTTTTGCCTATTTATCTATTTCCATTAAGCTCTCGGGTCTACATTTCTATTCTAAATCTTTCAAATAAATTACACGTCCGCTTCCAACTCGACACGTCCATCAGTGTGATTATTTTGATTCAAACTTGCTATCAAATATTGGTGTAACGAAACACTTTGTTCTCCTAAATTACTTTTTGCAAAAAAAAATTGAATTTAATTTGATTATCAATGTGGTGAATTCGAATTATCGAATATTATTTGATTCGAATAATTTGCGATCTTAATTAGAGAACTAACCAAGACTGATTTAAGAAAATGGTACATTATCTTGATTGAAAGTAAACTAATGAAGACTGAAGAGATTTCTTCTTCTACAGGCAGCCATTGAAGGTTTATGTCAAGAACAATTGCTAAAATAATTTACTACAGCAACAATGACAGCATGAGGATCATGGATCACCAAAAATCATATAATGTAGATAAAGTCCAAAAAGAAAACCACCTCCTCAAAACCTTTGCTGACGAGAAAACTTGAACCTTTCTTACATCAAATGCCGCCTGTGCAATACATTGCAACCCGCTTTGCCTTTTTTTTTTTTTTTCCTTTTTTCTTTTTCTCTTTTCTTTTGGAATCTGTGCATCTTTATTGATGCTTTTTTCGATCCTTTCTTCTCCGCCTTTGCATGCTCCACATCTGCACCGTCAGGTTGGAACTGATCCTCCACCAGATCGGAACTCACGAAATGCTGTGGTACATGAATCTACTGCCATTTTGAACGTCCCAATTCTAGTTTCATAGTTATTGCAAACATCAATCATTACCACCTAAATACAAATATAATAAGCAACAAGAAAGTTAAAACATTCAGGTCCAATCCCCCAACTGCTTCCAAAGCTTGCCAAAAGTCAGGGTAGGGAGGGTGTCCAATAGTTTATTTGCCAACTAAAATTTGGCGATTTGTCCAAAACTAGTCAAAACAACGTTGAAAGTTCTGATAGATGGCAAATCGCTAGTATTTATCGCCAATTTTCAACTCAAAGAACGCCATGAGTTGACGCCTTGACCTGCTAATTGGCTTAATAGTGAATTCACATCATTTTGCAGTTGAAAACAAAAGGAAAGAAGATAACATCAGAAACCCCATGCAAGACACGCACGGGTGGAGTAGGAAGTCAAAACTTTGGCGTCATTAATCTTAATAAATTTGGAACAATAAACAGCCGAAAGTGAAGTGCTTTAGGCATACAAATTGCATTTCTTAATATCATGCTTGTTTTATTATTAAAATAAGGTAAATGTAAATATCAATGTATAATATTATAACTCTCCACAGAAAGAACTTAAAATAGTGATATGTGAAATCCTGGGAAGTAAATTAGAAAATGACAAAGGAGTGACCATATTAGATACAACAAAGTTAGATTACTCACAGGATCTGGACCACTTATCAAAGCATTACTTTCCAACCCCTTTCAATTGATGATACATCCGGCATTCCAAGTGCAACAATCTGCTTAAACATGAACATAAAAATAACACTTTTTATAAAAGGAGGTCAAGAGAATCATAAAGAAAAGAAGGCCACCCACTGCTTTGCTTCCAAAGAAAATAACTCTTTCTTCAACTTGACTCTCACAGGGTCCCACCAAAATGATGCATCTTCAACTGCTGCAAGATGAGAACTACTAAAGTGTCCATGATGGATAGCTTCCTGCTCAGGACTGACCGCCGATTCTATACGCCTTAACCCCTTTAGATGTGCATCAGTTTTAGATATATCCAAGCACTCTTTCACTGATTCCCGTGTGCCAAAAATGTTGCCATTGGTCCCTTTAGGGGAAAGAAGGATTCCACCTGAAAAACACCGATGGAATCAGCTTGGTAAGGTAAGGATGTCATGAAAGCATAAAGTTGCGTGAATTACATCGAATGTGAACAAGAATATGTCAAGGTGGCAAGTCATGTGAAACCGCCATACCAAGAATTATCAAGCCACCACATTGTTCCGAATTCAGGGCAAAAACACAGAATAAAATTCCTACCAATTATCAAGCCACCATGTTGCTCAAATGTTTAAAGCAGCTTATACTATAAAACATAAAGGAATGAAACACAACAACAATTTAGAGTGAAGTAAATGATGAAGAA
>JBBYHO010000012.1:105634-116006 GCA_038382025.1 Adansonia gregorii
ATAATAATAATAATAATAATAATAATAATAATAGTAAGAAAAGAAACAAAATTTCATTACAAAAATTAGACAATCTATCTAGAGAAGAATCTAGTGAAGAAATTTCCTGAAGATTTGGAGTTTTCCAAGCATGCTACATGAACATATCTTCCAAATTTGTCTACTTGCCTTGCTTCACCCCTTGTATCTTTCTTGCACACCTTGCATGTTTTGTCCACCCATCCTTCTTCCACATATTCCCCATCCACTGCTCTCGATATATGCATACAATCAAAACAAAAACAATACCCAAAATTATATCTTGAAATACTTACAAAGTTCTACATATAGACAGAACAGAAGAAGAGAAGATCAGATTGATCTTTCAAGTTTATATTTGCGTACATACATACCATCAACATAGGATTTGAAGAAATCCTTGTATGTCCCTCCAATTTTCCTTCTCAGAGCCCCGTACTGCATGCATTAAACAACAAAATTATCCCATAATTCGCTCACTTAATACTAAATCTATACTTACTTTGAAACAAAATTGTTGATTGATTCATGCAGATTAAAAAAAAAAAAATCTTAATTACCTGTTCCCTTGACATTCTCCCACCGGACCTGGTGGCTTCTCTAGCCTCCTCCAAAAGCTCAGCATCCTTTACAGACCTAACTTGAGTGAAATCCAGAGCTTCAGTTACACTGCTAAACAAAGATTGCTTGCTCTTCTTCTTGGCCTCTTCTTTCTCACCACTCATCTCTTGTTTCGCAGATACCCTAAACAAAGTTGTGGAACTCTTAGTTATGAGCCTATGGATGCGAAAATGTTGCGGAGGGATGCTGTTTTGCGAAGGTGACAAGGGAAGCGCCCTTAGTCCCATGGTTGCTTTGTTTTTTTGGCAGAGATGTTCCAACCAACAGGCAATGGTCTCCTCCACAAGACAATGAGAGCTAGCTACTTATATTTTGAAGATATTACCTGCATGAGTAAAACTTCGGGGATTTGGTGGCCAGAGGTACAATACGTGGCACTTTGCCAAACTATTAAAATTGAGAGGACTGCTTGGTTTCGCACTTTGGGTCAAACATACGAGTATATAATAAAAACCGGGAATATCATGATAAAAATTTTATGGCCAACAATTGGAAAATATTGATTGATCAGGCACCACATGTTTTAAAGGAGCAACTTGCATGAATGTCATAATACTAACTTCATTTGCATTTCTCTATTACATCAGACACGAAAGCGTGGTGAATCTCTATTACAAAAGTTACAAATTTCTCTACATGCCGGCTGGCCAGGTCAATCTACAAGTACGCCTCTCTTACTTCATGGTTATACGACGCATAAAGCTACAAAAACTGCTTACATCAGAGGCTTACACCACATAAACCATGCCAACCTCTAGCAAAGATACTGGTGGCACCTTAAGTGCCACATCTGGTCCCCGGCAATTCCTTCTCAAGAAATTGTACCCGAAATTAATGGCCAGTCTCTTCAAAAAAGATGATCCTTGCTTTGCTCGAACATGTGAGTGCCCTAGTATGAATGCAGTCCCGGCTTCTTTTGCTGTCAACAGATCTTGTAGCTCTTCTCGCAACTGTGCCTCCATATCAGTCCGCACATCAGATTCGGAGTCATCATCGATGGCAAATCTAACTCTTCTTTCAACAGCATGGACAGGCTCCATCTCGATGACATCTGTGATGCTCTCTACCGTTGAGAATCCAATGGATACGCTTGCCGGTTGCACACTTTCCTCAATCTCATAACCTGGTGTGCCAGAATATTCAACCGTCCCTATCACGGCTAGCCTACATTCACTTGTTGATTCATTTGAGTGGGAAATATTGTCCTCAGCAAAGGGACTGTGCTGGCTTCGATGCCAATCATAGCGAATGAAATCAGCCAGTTTGGCAACTAGTTCCGTTTCAAAAGAATCAACATCCTGATGCACATCTCGGTAACCATAACGAACAATGCATCTATAAGACCGATGAGCAGCAGGACCCACACGGCCTACAAGATATCGCTCAGCTGGGGGCACAAAAGGGACTGGTACAGATTTTACACATACAAAGACAAGGACACGGTGGAAGGCAGGAAGGTTAGTGACAAAACGAGAAAAGTTGGCCGGGATTCCTGAAGTGAGATCAGTAAACACTAAGCCAATACCCGGTACCCGAGCAATTCCTAAGCTTGGACCCAATGCTAATAGCCATTCTAGTGATACCTTATTGTGGAGATCAAATTGGTATTTCTTGATGGTAGCATAATGCCATACAAACATGATTGTCATGAGGAAAAGGGCCAAGAGCATAGGGAGCCAAGCCCCTTCTGTGAATTTGGTGAGTGAAGCTGAGAAGTAAAGCAACTCAATAGAACCAAAGAAAAGAAGAAAGAAAAGAGCTATAATAGGGGGTTTGTGCCAACAGAGGATAATAACCAGGGAAGTGAGGCACGTTGTCACCAACATCACAGTCATCACTGCCAATCCTGGAACAAAAAAGAACAAAATTGCATTGCATCATTGAACTTTTCTGTTTCTTCTAACGCAAAAACATCTTCCTTAAAACCCTAGGCCAATTGAATAATCTTCCAAAGAATAAGAACATGAACTTCATGCTAGGATGTAAATCATTCAATTGCGGCACATGAAGTTTAACCATACCTGATGCATTCCCCATGTGTTTTGTGTCTCTAAATCCAATAGTCACAGCAATGCAGAGGATCATGAGCAACCAATTGATTTCCGGGATATAAATTTGGCCATGTATCTTGTCAGAGGTGTGAATAACCTTGACTCTAGGAAAACAACTAAGCGATTGGCTTTGATTGATGATTGAGAATGTTCCACTAATGATTGCTTGGCTTCCCACAACAGAAGCAAGAATTGCTATTATAAGCACCGGCCATCTCACACTTTCTGCACAACACATAACATTAAGCAATGAAGTTCATTTTCCTACAACCATGAGTTCAGATATTTTACCCAAAAGACTGATATTCCATTCCCTTTTAAGCTGGGTACACAAGATACAGTTCTGTCTTTCGTGCTTTTTCTTAGCTCTTCGGGAAAATGGGATAGCTATGGGGTTTTGGATTTTCGGACTTGAAAATCCCTATTTTCATCAGTCAGCTTCCTACCATTTTTTATTGGTATTGAGAACAGATGATGAGGTATACCTGGAACTGAGACATAGAAGCTAATCTGGTAACTCGTATGATGATGTTGAGACAAGTAAGCAGCTTGGCCCATGTATGCCAATGTAAGGGCTGGATAAACCAGAAAGGTAAAAGCAGTCTGCAGCAAAGACAAATTTAAATTTCATTTTAGTAGCCAGCTTTGAACTCACATGAATAGATAAGACATTATCATCAAATCAAAACTTAGAAGAGGATTAATGTTTGAGTTACCTGAATTGCAGAATAAGAGAAGTGGCCAAGATCAGCAAACATTGCTTCGGAGCCTGCATGGATAAATTAAGCATAAAATTGGAAAATGTTGGTTGTCGGTTGTCATAATGAACCAAACTTAAGGTTATCTTATTAGTTATCCATATACGTCTAGTTTTGGCAAAACTTTCAAATGATCTATCAATGACTTAGCTTGAAGACAAAATAATATACACATTTCTTGTTATCTGAAAGTACGGCGGGTAGTATGTTGGGCCTTGAAAATTAAATCATGTAAAAAGTTCTGCTCAACATGATGGGAAAGCGTGTACTGTCTGAAGCATCAATGACCTAGCCAGATCACGTTACCAACAGTATGGATATTCACTTGCAGGTTACTCTATGATAATTGTTGAAAGGTTGCTCCACTTTGCCAAAAATACTTGATCTTATAACCGTGAACCAACCCTAAACATGGGCAACAATTAACTTATGGCCCAGACACAATTATTTTGAGTAAGTGAGATTATAATGAACCTAAAAAACCTTATGAAGTGGAGAAAAGACAAAATGCAACGTGAAAATTTATGACACATATATATGTTCCAAACTCACCTGTTATGCAAAGCAGTATGCCTCCCAAAGACATCCATCCACCTTTCCTTGTCTTCTTCAAGAACTTGAACATGTAATATGGAGAAAGAGCCTGATAGACGTGCGGGTTCCAGTAGATTATATTATATAACCCAAGGGCACTGATGCATATTAGCCATGTTAACACAATTGGAGCAAACAAAAATCCAACACGATGCGTGCCATAGTGTTGAAGTGCAAAAAGACACACCAAAATGAAGCAAGTGATTGGAATAACTGCATCTGCAAAGGAAGGCATGAATTTCGGATGAAGGGTTAGCAAGTTAGAGCGAAGATCAGAATTAACTATGCATATGTCTAAACTAAGTATAGCTACAAATAAAATAACTTATTTTTTAAAAACGGGCATGTAATAGTTTGGAAAGTCAAAAGGACCTTAGGATGGAAGAAAGTAAAAGACTAAAATGTAGCGTATCTAAAATTCTATGTTAATTAGTGTGGAAATCAGCCCCCATATTACCAAATAGATTGTATGCTCAAGCATGAAGTTAGAAAAATATTAAATCAACCATTTTATTGCAATGAAAGAGAAAAAATCTCTTTATCTGGAAAAACAATTTTTTATGTCCACCTTAATGTATTGTAAATTGTCTACAAGAACATGAACATGTACAAAATTTTTTTCTGGAATCTCATAATTTCATATTTTCCTTGTTCTCTTACTTTAATTCACAAACAGTGAATAGCACCAATTCAGCCTTCAATCAATATTATGAAAATGTCAATTGAAAAACAGAATGGAAGAGGAGCAGATAAGACCAAAAGAAAGAACAAGATATGGTAATCCCAGACCACAACTTGCTCTTGAAGGGTCACTGCAGGCCAATTGGCTGCAAATGGATCTCTCTATCCACTTATCACTTGAAATGGAACTCCTTCAACTATTTTATTTTGCTAAAATTCAGGATCAACTTTGCTCAAATGGATAAACACGGTTAAAAGAAAGTTAATACGCCCAAGGGTAAACACCACAAGCCTAGTACCTCTCTCCCATGTTCTTTCTCTTTCTCCACAACAAGGAACGTGAATATCAGTCCAAATGCAAATTGAAATCATTTAAAAATCAGGAAATTAATCCCCGCTCTGACATTCTGATACTAATCTACAACGACAAAATAAGTGTTTTTCAGTTAAAATGAAAGAAGGTTTGGCTCTAACATGACAATAGAGACTTCAATGCGATTGAATATGAGAAGAAGATCTAGAAGAGCAAGTAGAGGAGCTTACACTGGTGATGTTCCTTGGACATGGATAACTCAAGGCCAGACACAGCAGAGAAAACTACATAAGTAAGAATACATTAATCAATCGGTGAATGAGAAAACTCAGTTGCAGATTTAAGCAACCGACCGCTAAGCGGTTTACCTGAAATTGCTGGAGTGAGAACTCCATCTCCAATCACCATACAAGTACCGAGGAGAACCAAGATTAATAAAGCAGTGTGCAAGATCTTATGCTTCTCAAGGTAAAATTTTACTCCTGAGCTACTCTTTTTCTCTGGAGGGTGCTCGAGTTTATATGTAGAGAGTGCTTCATCAGCAACCTGTCTGTTGGGCAGAAGACTAACGTTTGCATGTCGGCATATCAGAGAATATAATGCAAAAGTGCCTCCTGCAAAAATCAAAAAACATGAATAAGAGGCCCAATTTAATGGCTAAATGATACGGACAACACAACTGTTTAAATGCTTACCCTCTCCATTGTCATCCGCTCGAAGAACCACAAACACGTACTTGAATAAGGGGACTAAAGTAAGAGTCCAGAAGACAAAGGATAGAACACCATAAATCTCTTCATTTGTCTCAGAATGTTGAATATCTTCAGCAAATGTGCTCTTGTAGACATAAAGAGGGGAAGTACTCAGGTCCCCATAAACCACACCAAGGCTTTGATATGCTAAAAGCAACGCGGTCTTCCGAGAATCCTTCTGCAACAAAATTCCAGAATAAGCAACTACCATAGGAGTCAGCTAAGTTACTTAACACCATATCATGTAATTCAATAGATAACTGCATAAATCCTTCTACCATGTAATATAAGTCTACCTATTCCCAAAAAAAAAGAGGAAAAAAACAAAATCTTAATGACCAATAACTGGGAACAGTTGATGGATTTTATGCATTTTGAGAGTTAAACAAACCTTTGAAGTATCCAAGGACTTCCCAAGCTCAAGATCCATGATAATTATGCCTCAAAACTTCAGCCTGAGTTTCTTGCAACTAAACGCAATTAGCTGCAGATTAACACTGAAACAATATGCCAAACATAAGTGGCACAATCCAACACCATGAATTTGAAAGAAATAATAAAATAAACCGATTCAAGATGAAACTTCCAATGATATCCACGCATATCCCTACTTTACACACCCGCAAATAGAGGAGATAAAAAGCATGTCACATTCACTCACATGGCTTCCATACGTCTATAAAATCCCCCCACCAAACTCTTTGAAAACAATACCTATATTTAAAATTAAATCTCATAACCCAGATACCAATTACCAGAAATTTTATGGAAACTTAAAAAAAGGATTGAAGCTCAACTACACTAGAATTCTACAGACAGATCCTTAAATGCGCAAAGACCCTCATTTATTTCCTTTCCATTTCTTTTATATAAAAATACAGCATTTCTTTTTTTTTTTTTTCTCTGGTTGATGAAAAGTGGAAGAAATTGATTAATCACTGTTACTTAGCTTTCAATCAAAAAGACCAAACTTTGACTGCTATCAAAGTGTTATTAACCCAAAAAGGACAAAGAAGTAGAAGATAAAAACAAACAGAAAAAAAAAAAGAAAAAAAACCAACAATATTTTTTTTTTGAGCTGAGAAAAAGCCAATTTATCTGTGACATTGAAAACAGGGTATATATACAAGCAAAAGCAAGAGTTTTAAACCTGTGTTTTTCTAGAGGCCAGGAAAGAGAAGAGAACAAAGAGAATCTTGGATTGAAGGCAACGAGAGAAAGCAAAATCACGTGATTCAACGACAGTTTACATTTAGAAAGACTACATATCACACCACCAACAACAAAGCAACTGTCCACGGAAATAAAGCTGATTTGAAGGACCATTTTTTCTTCCCTATCGTATTATCAATATTACAATGTATTTTACTTTACCCCACAACCCCACAATTTGTTTTTCTCAAATTCCTCTACCTAACTCACCTATGCGAACCTCTCATTTTATTTGCCTTGATAAAGCTGGGATTCTGTTTTTTTGGCAGTTAAAAGAAACGCAAAGTTGTTTTAATTAAATTAATGAGGTTTGGTAGTAAATCAAAAGCAAATGAAAGAAAACAAATCAAGCATTTAAATTCATATAATTATTCTTAAAAAAATAATAAAATATAATAAAAATTAAAAAATAAAACTAATTTACCGTCCCATTAGATCAATGTGATTCAGAGACGCCGCTAGATATTGCAACTGAACCAGCTCACTAGCCTTTCCTAACCCTTTTGATTACAACATCAAAGTCATCACTCATCACTGACAGTTTTTTTTTTCCCTCTGTTTTTGGTAAACCCAAGTGGGACTCCCCTTTTGCAGACCCACTTTGTCCGTCTCAACAATTTAACTAAAACAGCCTTTTGATTGCATCATCTCGCATCATGTTACTGAATCTATCTTTTCATATTTGGCTAACTCTCAATTTTTTTCAATATTAAACTTCATTTCTAGAAAGAGCTGTAGCACCTCCCCTAGAAGATAGGTATGACCCCATTTAATCCAATACAACAAAACCAAAATAAAAATGCAAACTTTGCTGAAAAAAAATACACCCTCTTTAAGTAGATATATAAAAAACTTACCTAAGTCTATCTTCTTATCTTCCAGCAAATGAATGGCCACGAAATGGAACCTTTGTTGCATTTAAGCACTATAGTCTGGAAAAGCTTGGAACTTCTATTAAAGCAGCTGATGTGTGAGGTCTGTAACTACAAGAAGCATGTGAAAGGAAGTGATACTTTAGGATTGAAGACAGCAAGGAGTGGCTGTTTTGGATGGATATAAAGGTTAAATGAACAGACCAAAAGCTGTTAAAGTTGTGTACCAACCGACAATGGCGAATGTTGTTCAGTAAAAAAGAATACAACTTAGCATTAAAAAACTTAAGAAAATGAAATGGAAAGCGATTAGAGAACGTGGCAAGAAGTTCTAGAGATTTGATTTCGTGAGAGTGGATTGGTAAAGGAGCATGCCATGGTATATATAAAGAAAAAAAAATAGTACATGAATATTCACATGAGCGGGAATATTGGCACTTAACCAATATAGACTTTGGACTTTGGTCTTTCCCATGTAATAAAATGTTCACTTCAAATGTGAATCATTGAGTTCGAGATGAGAGCATCCTCCATCTGAACTACGTGACAGGAATGTTTTCCTTTTTTCTTTTTTTTCTTCTTCACTTCAAAGTAATATCATGTTCAGTGTCCAATAGATATTAAAAGAAAACACACGCACGCACACACATTGAAAGCTGTTTAACTATATGCATTATATGATATATATATATATATATATATACACCCACCCCTGAGGGTTTGAAGTCACATATTCACATTCACAAGTGGAAAAAAAAAAAAAACAACTTAGCAGCCATTTAAAGTGGGGTTGAGAAAGTGAAAGCTGGGGAGAAAAGCTTTTACCAGTAGGATAGCTTTGGCCCTTGGGGTTAGGTTACATTGAACGCAAAGGTTAAAAAGTTTTGCACCGAGTTTGAAAAAATTGAGATCAAAATAATTGATCAATGCCATTTTCATTGGTAGGTGAAGTATGGTTTTCACTTAGTTTCACATTACCTTTTTTTTTTTTTTTTCCTGTCATTGGAAATTATTTCTTAATGTTAAGGTACAACCAATCTTAATACCAAATAAGGGCATGAACCTTGGGCTCAAGTTTTTACATATTTTTTTTATATAAATCAAAATTTATGGTTGGACTCTTAGAAGAATATTTCAACTCAAAACTAATAAAGTAATTAGTAATCGATATAGAACTCAAGATTTAATCTAGTTGATTTACATAGTTAATCCTAAAAGAAGATATTAAATAGATTTAGAAATCGAATTGTAACATTTACGATCCTTTTCCTCCTAAACTACCTACTTTCTTTTAAGTTTAAACCAATATATATTGTAATAAGTGAATAAACCTAGTACACCAACTCTCAAAATAAATTGAGAAAAGTTGGCGTGACCTTTTATAATAAGATAAACAGAAGAGTGGTATGATAAAATGCAATACCAAAGACAAAACGGTCAGCAGGGAACCTATCTTTGACATATACATATTGCTGAAGCATCCAATTCAAACATAGGCAACAACAAGAGTAAAAAAAATTGCAATAACAATACTATCTTAGGAATTACCAATGATTAAATTAAAAAAAAAAGTGCATACTTTTGTTCTTTGGGTTCAAAAAGAGAGAATTACAACATAAATTCTAGAAGTTCAAATACTTCTGTTCACATTTACAAAAGTGATTACTCTTTCACCTTCCCCCAGATAAACCTAACCAGCTTAAACTTTTCAGCTTCTAAAAGAAACTATGTCTAATTATTATTCTCTAGATTTCTCAACAACTATAATTGGCATTCATTATTGCAACCAATAGCCATGGCCCATATGTACCAGCAAAAATTAACCTTACCTACAAGCAATGCAACTTTATATTATGGGGTGTCTTTCTTTGGATCAAATCCAAATCAAGAATTTCGACTTTGCTACATTGCAAAATGCTTTAATTAAATGTGGTAGGCTGTAGGTTAACCGTCAACTGAAAATTGCAGCAAGAAATGAGCCTCAGCCTGGCCCTGCCTAGCACGCAAGATCAAGCAGCCTGGACATGGTGTAGGATTCGGAACATAGGCTCAAATATCACGAATTTCTGGTTTTCTTTTCATTTTTTGTTTCCATTCTCCACTTTTCTCAAATATTCAAGGGCTTTGAATTGTCCAAAAGGCATGATCAAATCAAAACTTGAAGCCCATATTAAAAATGTTTTCCACTTTTGAGCCTGAGCAGGCGAAGCATCAAACCCAAACTTCATTACAAGTAATTTGGAAATGGGAAGTTTACCTTCTCTCATGCATGATCATAATAGTAGTTTCAATGAAAATTTTCTCTAGTAATAAAGCATAGGGATTTGAGATGATATGGTTCTTTTCAATAAATCTCGAAAACTTGCTTGAGAACAGCTTTCCTTATTGCTTTGTTGCTTAATCCTGTTGCCAAGCCACAGATCTGTCACTCTGCAGCCTACATTACATGATTGATTTTATACATAGTTCGAGTCAACTTTTACCTACCGTCCCAAAGAAA
>JBBYHO010000012.1:124153-145428 GCA_038382025.1 Adansonia gregorii
ATATATATATATATATATATTGATAACAGATCCATAATTTAGTCTAATGGTCAAATCTTCAAATTCGGTTGATATGAGAATAAATACATTAATATATTAAAATTTATATAAAATAAATTATAAATATATTAAATTTTATATAAAAATATAATTTTTTAAATTTAAAAAAAATTATAAATATATTGTAAATCATAAATACGCTAATTATTAAGTTTCCATGAGTGGTGCTTTTAGGGCTAAACAAGTAACTTATTTTAAGGGACTTCTGTTGTACGTTTGCTATGGAGAGCTTTTGGTAAGCTATTGCATTGCAACCCCGGTTGCTTTTTTTCCTTTTTTTTCTAATATTTTTATATAATATAATATAAAATTATTATAATTACATAAATATATTATAAGTTACATAATTTTTAAGATTAAAAAAATAAAATTACAAACAAATATTATAATTACATAAATTATATTATCTATTATATAAATCATTGTGATTGATAATATAAGTCTTTATCACATATTTTTATTACAATTATACATATGTATTATTTATTTACTTAAATTATGATAAAAACATAATAAAATTAGTAATACATAAATTTATCATATTTACATAAAATTTTTGCAAGTTACAATAAAATATTACCATAGATAATAGAAAGTAGTATTACATAAACTATTATAGTTACATGAATTATATTATCTAATTACATAACTTTATTACCATAGGTAATAAAAATATGTATTACACATTTTTCTTATAATTATACATATATATTATATATAACATAAATTAGTATAATGTCTGTAATGTATTTATGTAAAGAATACCAAAGGTAATATTTATTTGTAACAAATTACATAAAAAATGAGTACATACAAACATTACACAGTTACATAAAACATTATCCAAAAATGTAATGTATTCCTGTAAAACATTTTATTAAGAAAGTTAAATACATTTTTTTAAAATAAGTTTTAATTTTTATTAAATATTATATAATTAATTTTTCAGCAATTTTTAAAGTAAAAAAGTTATATATGTTTATTTTATTAATATAATTAATAAATATATTATATTAGTAAAAATTAATTTTAGAATAAAATTTTTACTTTTTTATTAGTTTAAAAAATTACTACTAAAAATTATCCAAATTACACATAAATATTATAATTTACATAAATTATTAGATTGTAAGTAATGTTTGTGTGTAATATGTATAATGGGTAATGCATTTGTGTAAAAAAAATTTTAAAGATAATATTTATATATAAAAATTACATATAATCATTATAAAATTATATATAAATATTACAATTTTATATAAAACATTTTAGAAATTGTAATGTATTTATGTAAAAACCTTTTTTTAAGAAACTTAAATATAATTTTTGTAAATTATTTTTGATTTTTTAATAATATATGTGTGAAATTAATATATTTACCTTGTAATATTTATGTGTAATTTTAGTAATAGGTAGTAGTAATTCTTTTTCCAATAAAAACGTAAAAGTTTTATTTTATTATAAAATTAATTTTTATTAGAATAATATATTTATTACTAATACTAAAATATATTAATAAAATAAATAATATAATTTATTACCTTCAATAATTAATAAAAAATTAATTTCCTACGTATATAATATATTTAATTAAATAAAAAATATTTTTAAAAAAATTATATTTAATTTTCTTGACAAAATATTTTATATAAATCCATTACAATTTTGACAATATTTGATATAACTTTGTAATATTTATATGTAACCTGTTACACACAAACATTACCTTCAAAATTCTTTATACAAAATATTACTCATAACATATAGTACATATAAATATTATCTGCACATAATGATTTATGTTAATTATAATGTGTATGTATAATTTTGATATTTTTTAATAGTAATTCTTACCAACAAAGAAAAAAATCTAAATTTTATTATAAATTTATTGCTAATATTAAAATATATATTAAAAAATAAAAGTATAAAAATTTTTACTTAAAAAATTACCAAAAAATTCATTTCCTATATATATATATATATAATATTTAATAAAAAAAATTATTTTAAAAATATTATACTAATTTTTCTTGAAATAATATTTTACATAAATATATTACAGTTTTGATAATATTTTATGTAATACTCTAATGTTTATATGTAATTTGATAACATTTATACATAAATTGTGACATAAAAATATTATCGTTAAAGATTCTTTATACAAATACATTACTTATAATAAATATTGCATATGAACATTACCTACACTTTAATGATTTATATAATTCTAGTAATCTTTAGTAGTAATTCCTTTTGTCCACTAAAAAAGTAAAATTTTATTATGAAATTAATTGTTTTATTAATATAATATATTTATTAGTAATATTAAAAATATATTAATAAATTAAAAATATAAATTTTTTGACAAATTTTTTTATTTTAACAAACCTATTTTATTAATGCTATAATATAATATATTCATTGCAACGAGCTTTCCCTAAAACTTTTTTATTTTAACGAACCTACTTTGTTTTTTATTAATGCTATAAGAAAAATAACTAAGCTTGAATAAGTAGATTTTTATTTGTATTTGTTTGTTTATTTTTAAGTTTGTTTTATAGCGACTAATGTTCATTAAAAATTTTAAATTTGTATTCTTATTCGTTTGTTTAAAATTAGATGTATATTTGTTCGTTTGTTTAAATTAAACGAACTTGTTCGAAAGCACTAAACGAATATGTTCATGAATATATAATCAAACATATTTGTAAACAATTAAAAATATGCTCATAAACAATAAACAAACAAATTTAATCAAACAAATAAATATGTTTATTAGTTTTAACATAAATATTGTTAAACAAAACACAAATAGTAATAATAGTATTAAATATATTATAATTGAATAATGAATGAACTTTAAACGATTTATTAAATAAGTTTTAAATGATTTATAAATAAACTTATTCGTAAATATAAATAAATCGCACATACAACATTTATGTTCAATTTATTTAATAAACGGACCTCAAAATTTTATTCATATTTATTTTATTTTACTTAATAAATAAACATGAATGAATAAAAATCAAACTATTAGTGAACACTTTTTTAATTTATTGTCTTAGTTACTATACATACTAAGTACAGATGTGCAGGACAGTAGGAGGTGGTATTGATACTAATATAGTAAAAACAGTAACAAAATTCTTACTTTTTATAAATAAAAACACATTACTTAAAAAAAAAGAGTAAAATCCGTTTCACTATGCTTTTGTCAATGTAACAGTTAACCCTTCAGCTTTTTTTTTTTTTTTTTTGGTTGGCACTTGTTCTCATATAGTTTAGCCATTAAACAAAAAGACATAACGTTGTTAGGAAATATTAATGAAAACATTGAAGGTTAAATGTCACATAAATAAAAACATTAAGAGTGAAAATGTACTTTTTTATTTTAAAAATATAATAGTGTGGCCTTATAATAAACGGAATAAAACCTTAAAGTATGAGTGAAAATATATTAATACGAAGCCTAATAAAATAAAAGTAGACATTTCTTTTTTATTTTGTCTTTATGTAAGTCTTCTCATTCACCTTACTGCGAGTAGGTTTAAACAAACTCAAGTCTTATTCTTTTTCTATGGATATTAATGTATCTTATCAGCAATTGGGTGGTTTTGGTGGCTTCAAGTTAGGCCATTTTGAGTTAAAACTATTTTAAGTTCCGGTTGTTTCGGGTTTAGGATGTTTTGAGTTTGGGTTATTTCGGTTTAGGTTGTTTTGGGTTTGAGTCCATTTAGATTTGGGTTCGAGTATCTTTTATATCATTTCATTTTATTGTTAAATATAATAATTTTTATGTAATTTAAATATTTATATCTAAATATAAATTATTAATTTATTGTTGTTATTTTAAAATAAGCTTTTGTCATAATAAGATATTTTTAATTATATTTATATACTAAATTAATATTAGTTAGCATAAAAAATATCAAAGTAATTTGTTATATAAAATCAATTTTTTAAATAATTTATTACAAAAATATGATATATTATAAATGAATCATATTAATATTTAAAATAATTGATTTGACAAACTCAAATTTTAGCATTTAAATAAATTCTAATTTATATTATCCATACATATGAATATAACTCTAAATACTAATAATTAAATCAAAATAGATCAATAACTATATTTAAAGAAAAAATAAAAGTATAAAATTATGATTTAAAAGCTAATAAGTCAAACAATAATTACTTATTAATTATTGCATAATTTTTTTAATATAATGATCTAATCTTAATTTAAAACTAAAGTTTTTATTGAAGCTAAATGTTTTCCGATTAATAAAATTTATCTAGTTTATAAGCAAGAACTTTAGTTTATTAAAGCAGTGGTTAAATAAATTTATTTTATAATAATTAAAAATTAAAGTTTATATTAAATTATTTTATTTTAAAATATTTAATTTTTAATTAACCTTAATAAATAAATAAATAAATTTGTTTACTTACATTTAAAATCGCTATTATGAAATTTTTAACTATTAATAAAATTTATCAAATTTATCAATAAGCATTTTAGTTAAGTTTTATTAAATAAATTTATTTTATAATAAAAAATTAAGGTTTACATAAACTTTTTTATTAAAAAAAAGAACTTTTATTAATGATAAAAAGTAAATAAATTTATTTGATTAATAAAAAAATAATTAAAACTTATATTAAATTTTCTTGTTTATTTACTTTTAATTTCTACATAATATTAAAATGAATAAATTTTATATTAATTTGATATAATTTATACTTGAAATAAAATTTATATGTTATACTAATTTTGTTAATGAATGCTTTATTAATTTTATTTATTTTTAAAATATACAATTGTATGTTTAATATTTCCTAAAACAACTGAAATTTACGCATGGCACTACTAGGTAGTAACCATGAATACTAATTTTTTAAGTAAACTTATTAAAAGATATTTTTAATGATATTTATATATATATTAGAATTAATATTTATTATCACCAAATATTTTATCATGAAAAATTATAAAATTGATAATTAAAATTTTTATACTTTATAAAAAAATTAGTTAATTACAATTTGATTATTTTTATTTTTAGTAATAAATTCGAATTTAAACTTTTTTTAGTAGAGTTACTTTGGATTCTAGCTTTTTAGAGTTAAGATTTTTTATTTTTTTATCAAATCAAATTTAGGTTCAAATTTTTTAAAATGAATTTTTTGATTTGAGTTCATTCGCTTATGCCAACTGCAATCGTTTAAGTTAAAAGTAGACATGTCTACTAATAGTTTTAATTCGTATTGGATTAAATTTAATTTTTTTAAATTTGATATGATCATAATTATTATTTAAATAATAAAATTTTTATTTAAATTTAATTATATAAATATAAAATTTTAATATTTTAAATAATAAAATAAATCAAATCAATTCAAGTAAATGTTAAATAAATAAGTTGTTTCACATTTCTAATTCAAAGAGACTCCGTGAGATAAACACCATTTTGCTGACATGGAAATCACGTGGCAAACGTTACAGAAAAGTGTCCGCAGGAGGGGGAGCGTGTGCCCGCGTACACTCGACATGCAATGTAGGCGTGCGACCACGTGCCTTTTCCTCCCTGTCACTAACAGCAACAGTCTCCACTTTGTGCCGTTCGATCAGACCTCGACGGGCCTGATTCTCCGACAGCCACATGTGACCACACTTCCTGCAGAACGTTTCAATCACACAAAAGCATTGCAACTCGACGTCATCCATGCCACTTAGGAAGGGATCCTCTACATTTCGCCGAAGTTGTACTGTCCTTCCATCAACCAATAGAAATCAAGCTAAAGGAAATTGCAGTTAAAACTGAGCTTAGCCCATGCTTTCCCTTTCATTTAAGTGAGGCTAAATTGCAAGTTTATCCAATCATTAAAATCAATAAAAATATTTGAATGCATCTTATAGGTTAGAAAATGTTTATTTTTAAGATCATTGAAAAAAATATAAAATCTAAATAAAATATAAAAGTAATGGTAAGAAATTTTTAAAAAATTTACTTTTTAACACAGCAAACATTACTATTTTTAAAAAAAATAATGTGTATTTTATTATGATATATGATGAAAATATTATTATTATTATTTTGGATAGCATGCATTGCTATTACTCTAACAGGTTAATCTATTTTTGCATATCCTCCATGTTAAATTCGGGCTCATAAAGCTTAAGAATAGTCTATTATTTACTTCATTCCTTTACAAACGAATTCAAATTTAAAAAAAATTAAACTTAAAATTATTTTTGGCACTTAATAATAATTGAAACCCGTAAAAGAAATACAGTTCATATCTACTGTTAATCTTAATCCCAAACTCATAGGTTGCACGGATTTACACTAAGGCTGGGGGCAGAGAAAAATAGCTTGAGCTAAAATTTAGTGGAAGTGGCGTGTAAAGTTGGAAGCCTCCAATGACAATATGGATTCTTTCCAATCCTATGGAAACTAGGAAAAAGCTAACGCTGGCAACGACCAGACTCTTGTATAAATATAAATCAATCAATATACATTTCATCCAATCTTGACCCTTCAAGATGAATTAAAGCATAATTATCAATCCAATTATTTTTCCTCTTAAAAATCCTGTTTTTTTGGTTTCCTTGCGGTACGAAAATCCAATTATCTGGGGAACAGAAAAACAATAATGGCAGTGGTGGGCAGTGTTGGTTGCAGTGGGAATGTTCGTCTGGAACGGTATGAATCTTCCACTCTTTTCAACTTTCATAAGCCAAGTGCCCCTGCATGTTCTTCGATGGTCTCAAATCCGCAATCATCGAAACCAAGAACGTCCAAGATCTTGGCATCGTCGTCGGCGTCGTCTTCGTCTTCTAAGGTTAGTCTCCAATCATTGCCAAAAGAAGAAGAGAAGAAACAGAAGGGGTTTTCGTACGAGAAAATAGACGAGTGGATGAGAGATTCAGTGGGTGAGATCGTTAAGAAGTTGCCCGAATCGCCACTCTTGGTCCATGTATACTCCGACAACAACACTACGAAAACAATGGCGGAAAAAGCGGAGGAAGATAACTGGGTATTGGTGAAACAAAAGTGGGAGAAAGGTGAAACTCCAATGCCCGATGGGGTGATATTTGTTGAACAAATACCAGAAGAAGGAGAAGGAACAAAGATTGAGAAAGAGAACAAGGATGAGGTTTCCAGGGCATGGGGGATCGTGGTTCAGGGCAAAGGGGAAGAGGGGTGTGGACCAGCTCCAGCTTGTTATTTGTTGAAGACTAGTAAAGTGGGTTCAGGGTTCGGGTTAAGGTGCACCCATTTTTGTTTGGTGGAGGTTAAGAATTTCAGAGAGAGTGCTTTTTCGCAGCTCAAGAATTGTTGGCTGTTGCAGGGGAATTGAAAAAGAAAAAGGAAGGTTGTTAATAAGACTTGGTATTCATGGCAATTGAATTGACAAGGCCTTTGAAATTGCAGGCTGTTAAGTCAAGCTGGGAAATTGATGTACAAAATTCTTATAGGAATTAAGAATTCAGAATTGTTAATGCTAACAAGCTTTCTTTATTCTATTTGAACAATACGTCTGGATCAAGAGTAATTTTATGGCTGATGATTTCACTTTCAATCATATAGCTCTTTACAAATATAAAAGAATAATCTGATAATGGATATATATAAATAATTTCCATGTGTTTTTTATGCTTAATGAATAAATTAAGCATGTTATTATTACCTTCAGTATCTATTCAAGCATTTATTCAAAAACTGAAAAAATTGGTTAGATCATTTTTGTTTGTGTTTTTTTTTGAATTCATGGCTTAACTTGATCTGTTTGTAAGGATGTACATTTTAAGGCTTCATTTTCTGCACTTCAATATGCAGAAACAATATATATATATATATATATATATAATCACCTCAGAATCTTGTTACTTACAAGCTTTCAGTACTTCTATTATACGTCAAGCTGTGTCTGTAAGATGAACTTACAAGCTATATGATTTGATATAAATGACCAATGTCCGATGTCTTTCGGAACCATGTTTTTTTACTTGTTCATGGATGCCAAGAGCAATTTTGGTGCTAGCAGATAAAATAGTCAGAAATATTGATGGACTCTCTAACACTAACAAAAATTGGCAGTAAATGACAGAATAGCAGGAGATCTCTTAATAGTGAGCTCAGACAGTCTAGCCAAAACACAGCTTCACAGCTGGTTAATACTCTACTTTTTCCAGAAGAAATCAAGGAAACCGTAAATACAAAGAGATGCATGTTGGATCAACATATTTCTGCTCCTGTTTTTTGTTTATATTGACATGATGGATCTCGAGTCTATCTGTTGTTTAACCATATAGATCTCTCTGCCATCTGTCGGAAACAGCGCCCATAATGGGCAATCTGTTTCCACCTAACTCCCTTCGGGAAGTTATCACATTATCCACATCTGCAAAAAATCAAATCGAATAACAACGAATATCCGAATTTTTTCTATTCATTGTCATCCTAGACAAACTGGGTTTTCTACTATCAACCGGCATACACTAATCTGACTTTTGCCTGCAAGAAGAATTTGATGAACATTCATCCATCCATCCGTCACAACTTTGTTTAAACATATGCATCCAAGACACAACCTACAATACATTCTCATTCTGAAATATACAAACACGTGATGCGAGGGTGTGAAAATGAAAGAGTCCTGATATTATGATGACTGGATGAGAATCAACGGCTGACACAAGAACAATTGCACTGCATTCATATTTGTAAATACGAAAAGATAGAACAAAAATGATTACGCACGTTCAACTCGTGCAAGTAATTTTAGGGTTCCTCAAGCTAAAATATGTGAAAAGGCTTGCTGTAATTTACAAAGGCTTGTATTGCAATATAGCTTTCATGAAAAACTATAACAATGGTACAGAAAAGCATTTCAAGTTAGGTAAAATATTGAACCGTGGCAGACCGGCAACAAAGTACCACTCACCTGCCCCCATTTTAAGAATTACGGGTCTACAACCAGTTTGGTCCCATCTTGCTTGACATTGGCTTCAAGGATGTGTCATCTGGAACTTTGGCAAGTGAGCGATACTGCAATTTAACACTCTCTGCATTGTCCAATGTCTTCACGACATACCTGCAATTGCAAATTTTAATAAGGAAGATGCCCATAATGTCTTGCCTAGTGGCTACGTAAGTGTTAGTGAGGCATGTGACTTTGGATTCAATTCTAAGCATCCCCTCTCCTATCCCCAAAAAACAATGAACATGCAAGTGCAAAATACAATCTACAATCTGAAGCCCTCAAAACAGGATAAGTTCCACCAGGCTCTATTCAGAGTCCAAACTCCAATGCATACTCCCAACTAATACTTCATCAATATTCAGGCCAACATCACCTAAACTCTATTTTGCCAACCGATTGATAATCACATGCAATTGATACACTAGCATCTAGACTTTTCTCTTGGCAGAATTCATTCAAGATTTCACCATCATTATAAACGTGAGAAAGAGAGACTCCAGCAAGAAAAAAGGAAAATGCAGGATTTTCAAGAAGTAAAAGATAAACATGGAATCCTATATTTATAACAGGTCGCTGTAATCCATTCTCGATGGAAGAGAAATGACGGTAGCAACTAACCATCCATTCAAGCATTGTGTAGTTACAACAGCGTCACGTCCTACAAAGCGCTGTGGTGTCCTCTTGTTCCCCTGTATCAATATATCTCCAGTCACCAAATTCAACCATCTAGAACAAGAGTTACAAGAAAAAGAAAACATGGGATTTCACTAGATACACCTTTATGATAACCCGATCTGTCACAGAAAATGGAAACTGAACACCTCTACTCCTTGGAGGATCCATAACATTTGAATCACCATAGCTAATCTTATCCTATATGAACATACAAGTAAAAGAGAGATTTAGGGATGATAAAACAGAAGTGGCAACTCCAATGACAAGTTTCCAAATAGAAAGCAAGATAATTAAAATGCATGAAGCACCGAAAAATATTAACAGAATGCAGAGAGAATCTTGGAATATAGTTCTTTAGAAAGCTACTAACACCAAAAGGAGGTAAAAAAATGATAAACCTGGTCAAATCTCTCTCTCCTCCTTTTAGGTGAGCGGTAGAACTGTAACTCTTCTTCTCGACGAAATGCCTGCACTGCAGCTCGGAGAGCTGCTCATGAACATCAACAAAAACAAAACAGATAAATATGTTAATAGATAGGGGGAAAAATGAATGCATAGCCCTGCCAATTATAACTTTTCACTACATGTTTGATACTTACTCCAAATGTTATCAAATACCATCCACATCTATATTGATAATCACTGCACATCCATGAATCCCAGGTTTTATTGAAAAAACTTTTATGTAATACAAGTAAGAAAGTGATAAATATAATCATCCAAGAAAATAGAAGCATACAAACTGGCAACCTGGGAAATGGTGCAAGACACATAAAGAAGGGGTGCCCAACACCAATAGGATCAGTATATCAGCATTGCATGGAAATATGAGCAAAGTACAATGACAGTTAAGAAAACTATAACTGAGATTCAATTCACAAAACTATAACTAAGATTCAAAATTAAAAGGGATAAAGATTTTACTTGCAACAGAAGAATACTACTTACAAAGATTTGCAGTCACTGCCTCCTCTGAAACTGACTGTGAACAAGTGTAGCAAGCTTTCTGATAACGAATTGATAATATCACGATTAATAAACTGGTACAACCATTGTTAGCAAATGCCAGGCTGACCAGGCAGTTTCAAGGCAAAGCTAGTTAAATAATCCAGAAAACAAGACAAATGCTACACACATTTTTTTTTAAAAAAAAAAACTCATCAATGATATAATATGCAACGGCACTTCATAATACAGTTCATGAAATTGGATATATAAGATCTTACTAAGAATGGTCTATATAAGGAAGGAGACAATTTCAAATGCCAACAATCAACCACAAAACCATATTTAAGTACAATCTTAATATTCTTAAGGCCAACGGATTTATATTGCATCAACAGCACCAATATATTTTTCACTCATAGATTAAGATAATAGAGTTCTTGCTGCAAATTGTTACATATTCTCAGCTAAAATGAAGGAATTCAACCAGCAAATAAAAGTTAAGCTGAAAAAATCCAAACCATGACATAATTCACCCAAAACACAATGCTTAAGACCAACAAGGAGGATTGCAGGAAGAAAAAAAAAAGATGTGGTAGACACAGCTGCTGAAAATACCATTGCTCACATAAGATCACCATATACACCATCTTGCCCATGTTACAGTATGCCTACGGGAAGTGCCATTATTATACTGGTGAAAAGACCGAAAGTTCATTTCATTTGAAAGAAAATAATTGTCCTGACAACAAAATAATACTTGGCAGAATGATACACATGTACAGGCTCATATTATTTATTCCAAAATGGTTAAAAGTGGCTTCTCACCAAGTATATAATCACTCTGAATAAGTAACAAATCTCAAATTATACCAATATGCCAAGCTTGATATTTTTAAGCTAAATTGCTTTGAGCTGATTGTCACAGACAGAGATGGCAGACCTACAAATCATGGTGGCACTCAACTAGCAAATAAACACAAAGACTGAAAATTGTATAGAATAGAACTAAGCCCATGATCTATAGTGCACCTAGGATACAAGACTCCAACCATGATCTGAACCAAAAGTCATTGTTCATATTATATTAATAACAAATGTACCAACTTTACCAAAGAGAAAATGTGCTTACGGGGAGGTACAACTATTTTGCTTGACAAAACAAACTAGTTCACATAATAAGAAAGAACTTAATCAATATGATTATATAACTAAAGCTGCATGCATATGTGCAACAGAGAACACACATATAAAAAGCCTATACTGGAGTTAAACTCATCACTTCTAGTAAATTAAACCATCAACTGGCCAATCAAAAATCATCCTTCAGAGCATGCCACAATCTTCGTCAAGCACCAAGCATCATGCTCAATGATCAAATATCAGAAATAAATTCATCAAGAACTCACCATTCTAAGAACATGCTGTATTCCAGCAGCACCAAAGGAATGTCCACAAGGTAATATCATTGCATCATCCATGAGAGCTCCCCTGAAATTTTAAAAAATAATGCAAATAAATGGTAGAAACATCACTCAAACATTTCCTTTGCCCTTCTTTTAGTAAGTAAAACAATTCCTTGATAAATAAGGACTAAATATCAATAAACCGATTACCAAAAGAGACAGATTAAAGCTAATCTTTTATCAGTAAAAAATTTTAAATGATTTCAGGTGAAAAAAAAAGCGCATATTTGTCCACAGTCCTACTTGTTTCCTAGCCTGGCAGTATAGCAAACATAACTTCCTGCAGTAACTTATACTACTAAGATCAACTTTCCTGCACCTCAAAATCTCAGCTGAAGCTCACTAGTCAACAAACTGGTAAAATTCACAACTATATGAACTAGCAGTTAACATTGCATATTAATACATTAAACCAAATTATCATTAACCAGCTAAATATATATCACCAAATTCAACATCCGGGAGTGTAAATCAAACAAAATCACCAATCATTCTTTCAACATCTAAAATTATAATTACTTACGTGATAGGGTCAGACAAAATGGTTCGCAAGGGATCACCTGGCTCACTTAAAAATGATACATCTTTCCTCCCACTAAACCCACATCCACCACCACCACCACCACCATTGTCTACCACAATATCCCTCTGCACATTAGCACCAGCAATAGAAGCAGACCCTTCTCCACCGTGCAAATACTGCGTGTAATAAATATCACCATCTGGATCCGCAATCGTCACTGGGTTTTGGAAACTGTTACTCTCTCTTACCCCTTGTCCCACACCACTCCCTCCTTCCTTCACCACCAATTGCCCGCAGCTCCCTCCCACTTTCCAATAATAAAATAAAAAATCAACGAAATTTCTGTTCTTCTTATGGAAATCAATATACTTTCTAAAAGATGGAAACAATGAAAAACAATATAATAATAGAAATGACAGAAAACTAACCAAAAGAATGCTTTGCTTTTCCGTTTCCCATTTTTTCGGGATTTCCACTTCCTGCATTATTTACAATCTCATTTCCACTATTATTATTTTTATTATTATGATTATTTATATTAATATTATTATTTTTGTTACTCATATTATTTTCGTCACCATCTCTTCCTTCTTCTTCAGGATCATCATCTTCGTCTTCCTCGTCATCGACATCATCACCATCCAATTCATCGTCACCACTGTTTGTGGAGCCACCTCCTGGGCTGCTTCCCCAATTCCGATGGTGATGGTTGGGTGAGTCTCGACCGTCTGTGGAGGCAGCAGCGGCGGCGGCAGCATAGATGTTGGAGGAGCGAAATTCGGGGGGTTGCAAGGAAGGGAAGGAGAACATTTTTTCGTCGATGAAGCCGGGTGGATCTCGGGGTTTCGGTCCGGGTCGTGCAGTGGTAGCCGGTCCGCACTTAAAGGCCCGTATTGGGTCGTCTTGGAAGACGTTGAGCCCATCCTGCAGGGTGATATCGTCGGAGGACATGGTAATTAAGACAAATTTTGCATATTTTAAGGGGCAAATTTGGGAATTTAAGGAAACAAATTTAGGGATGGGATTTCCCAAAGAGCGGAGCAGTTGCCAGTAGGGTTTTAGATTTGTTCTTCACGGTTAACGTTTTGGGGAAGGAGAAGAAAGAACGGCATTCGAATCAGAATGAAACGACGTCATTGCACCGACCTTTCTAAAAATCAAAACTAGAAATCCTTCGAATAAAAACAGTGTCGTTTTGGAATGCAAGTGTGGGGGCCTCGCATCCCGTAGCTCAGTAATAGAAGGTACGACAATTTTATATTTAAGTAATATTTATATATTTTATAATTTTATTTAAAATGTTTTTATATATAAATTTAAATAAATTTATATTTTATATTATATAAATTTTAAAAATATTTTAATTTTATATTTTAATTATTTTATATGCATTATATTGATATAATTATATTTAAAAATATGAGGGTTATTGGTTGGTTTTTAGTGCGAGTATGAGTACGTTATAATTGACTATTAAATAAGAAAAAATTGACTTCATTCGGTTAATTTGCATCAGTTTTGGATGATTTTAGTATTAATCGATCTGTTTCATCGATTTAGGCTGGCAGTTAGTTCAAGTAGCCGTTTAGGATCCGGAGGTTTTATAAATGAATTGATAAAATAAGTCAATTATAATTGAGCAAATCAAAATCAAAGGGAATCTCTTATAAGAAATATCGATTTATTAATTCTTTTGAAATGCAATTTTTTTTCAAAAGAATTGATTATTAATTAAAAATAATGGGTTTATTAATTAAAAATTTTGATTTAATATACATTAAAATCAATTTATCTTCTAACTCAAAAATTCCTTTTAGTTATGATATTCAAATGAATCATTCCCTTCCAATTAATCAATCAAATTAATTTAATTATTTATATTCAATTATTTTCAATGTTTCATACATGATTCACTCATTACATGGATTATCCATGTAAGTTTGATTTACTTGATTTTTAAAATTTTAAAACAATTTCTTTTCTCAATGAGCTTTTTCTTACAGTAGGATAGTTTTAACAAATTTATTCCTTAACTAGCAAAAGGTACCTGAATGAATAACAATATCAAATATTTTTATATTCTTAGATAACAAAATTAAATGAATTATTTTTATTGGCTTTATTTGTATGTTTGGGTTTGTTAGTTTTATTAAAAGTTTAGTTTGGAAGCCAATTTAAATAATTAATTCTTATATAAAGTTTTTTTAAAAAAAATTTTTTGACCGGACTAATTAAACACGTACTTAAAATATATATATATATTTATTAAATTGGTTTAGAAACTTGAAAAAGTCGAAAAATTATGATAAATCAATAACATTTGTATACTTTTACATCATAAATTATAAATTTAATAACTATTTCAGCAAACAAAAATTATAGCCCAAAGAGGATACGGAACTATACCAGCAAGCTGGATTGTTTATTCGACACAAGTCCGTAATTAAAGTTCTAGCAATAGTTAAAATCTTCTTACTCATGTCTATTGCTTTTCTTTTTGTCGACGTTTATCTAACCTAGAGTATGCCCATCGAAAGAGGAGGTTTTCTTGCGAGATCCATAGAGGTCGATGCTCATGCTGCCCAGTTCTTTAAAATCATGTTAAAAAGAACTTCTCGCCCAGATACCTTGGTAAGATTGTATATTTGGAATGGATTTTATCCCTTTTTTTATACCCAAGTGTTATATTTTTTGTTTTTCAGTATGATTTGCATAATGCCTTGCTGTAGATGTTTTCAATCCTATTTAATACACAATTTTTTTAACACTCCGTTTCTGCTGTAGATTTGTTAGGCCCTTTTATAATCTGTCACTTACATGTTTGTAACTTGTGGGTTTAGTTTTTAAGCTTTTTATGGTTTAGGATGCGGAATTTGGATTCGACTCTGTATAGAATTGCAATTTATTTGTTCTTTCGATAGTGATTTATATGGGAGAAAAAGTTCTGCAATAGTGGGAAGCAATAAAGCAAAATTATTTTAGACACCCTAACATCTTGGCTTTCATTTTCACTTTCTTGGTCATCTCATCTCATCTACCTATTTAAAAAAAGCTTCAATCGCTTGCTTCATGTTTTCTTTATACATGTCATAATTCGTGATGGGAAAACAAATTTGCTAAGTATATTAATCTAAGCTGCATAGAGGCATCTTATCTGTCAAAATGTCTAAACCATTAATAGGTTTTGAATTTTTTTTAGTACTAATATTTATCTTAGTTTAAAACAATGTCTTAGCAAAAATAGCTTTTGAAAAGATTTTACTGTGAACCTTATTTGCACCTGCAATCCATGCATGCTGCTTCTTTGCATATTCGATTTTTTGGTAACCTGTAATCCATGCATACTGCCTCATTTGACTGCTTTTAAATTTGTTTTGTTGCCGGTAATTACCTCATTTATTTTTAAGGCATTTGTGGGACATATTCAAGTTCCCATAAAACTCAGTGTTCATGGAGTTTTTGGAGAGGTATTTGAAATGGATATCATGAGAAAATACTCAAGGGCATTTGCACTTCACAAATGGCTAGTTACTATTCGTTCAAGCTCATTTTTTGGAATATGAAGAATGAGTCAATTTCATATTTGATGGATACATCACTTTCTTCGCTTTTGTTTCTGATAGAACTTAATAACTTTATAAAATAAAATTATTTAGTGTCATTATGCATATTAAATTAGTTAAGTCTTAGAAATTTTTATTTATTTTTAGTAGTTTTTAGATTAGTTTTATTTATTTTCTTTATATTTAAATTACATAGTTATTTTAATATTTTTCATATTTTGTAGGTCAAAACCTGAAAGAATTTTCAAAAATGCAACAACTTAATAAAGAAATAAAATGGACTCAATCAAGCAAAGTGGATCTAGTTTGACAGTTTCCAAAAATAATCTGTTTAAGCTAAAGGTGGCAAAATGAACCCGAACCCGAAAACTTGCCCGAAAAAACCCAAGCACGAACTTGAATTAAACCCAATTTAACGAAAAAGTCAATAGCCCGAACTCGAAAAAATCTGAACCTGAATGGGCCGAACCCAAAATAGCCTGAACCCGAAAAAACCCGAACTCGAATTTAATATTAAAAATAAATATAAAGAAATTATAATTAAATAATTTTTTATAAATAAAAAAGTTTAATAATAGATTTTATTTTAATATTTTTTAATAATTTAATTAAATATTAAAAATGTAATTTACATTTTATATATGATTAAACTTGCTTATGGGTTGGATTAGACCGCGGTCTAAATTCTTTTAAAAATCTCAATCTCAAGCCCTTATTTAACGTGCTCAGACCTGTTTATTTAAGGCAGAATTATTATTTATCACATTAAAAAATAATTTTTGTTAATATTATATATATTATAACTAAATTTAAATAAAATATATTAATTTAAAATCACTATTTTAAGTTGGGTTAGGCTAGTCTAATATAAAAATAGGAGAAGTAGGCCAGATCCAATTGGACTGAATAGATAGCCCGATTCTTGAATAGGTCTATATATAATAAAATATTAATTTATCAAACGATAAATCATATCATAAACTTTGAAAAACATTGCTAATAAAGTATATCATCCAATTATCACATTTTCTTTAATTTTATTAGTTAAACTCATTAATTATTGAAAGTTTGTATATATTAGTAGTTAAATTTTAAATTTTTCTTTCAATATTATTATTATTATTATTTTAAGTAACGGTAATTAAAATCTTATGATATTATAACAAAGTAATAAGATAAATTAAAAAAATAAAAGTCATAATAGATAATACTATATAAAAAATAAATTAAATATTAAATATTAAATATTTATACCATATATAACTTAATTAAATATTAAAAATTTAATTTATGTTTTATATATGATTAAACCTGCTCATGGGTCGGGCCGAGCTGCGACCCAAATATTTTTAAAATCGCAAGCCTAGACTTTTATTTAATGTGTCTAAATCTACCTATTTAAGCCAGAATTACTGTTAATTACATTAAAGATATATATATATTTTTACTAATATGTATATATTTTATAATTAAATTTAAATAAAATATATATAATTTTAATTTAAAACCACTATTCCAACTAGGTCGAGCTACTCTAAAACAAAAATATGAAAACCAAAGCCTAAGCCTAATTGGATCAAGTGGGTAACCTAACATTTGAGCAGGTCTGTATATGATAAAATAATAATTTATCAAAAGTACATTATATTATGAGCTTTGAAAATGTTGTCGATAAAATATATTATTGATTTATCACATTTTTTAATTTAATTAGTTAAACTCATTAATTATTGAGAGTTTATGTATATTAGCTGTAAAATTTTAAATACTTCTTTGAATATTATTATTATTATTATTTAAATAATGATAATTATAATCTTATAATTGTCTAACAAAATAATAAGATAAATTAAAAAATATGAAAGCCATAATAGATAATACCATATAACAATGAATCAAATATTAAATATTGAATATAAATACTATATATAATTTAATTAAATATTAAAGATTTAATTTATATTTTATATATGATTAAACCTGCATATACGTTGGGCTAGTCGCAACTTGAATTTTTTAAAATCCTAAGCGCAGGCCCTTATTTAATATGGCTAAACCTGCCTATTCAAGCTAGAATTATTGTTCATAATATTAAAAAAAATTTTATTAATATTTATATATTTTATAATTAAAATCAAATAAAATATCTTTTATTTTAATTTAAAATAATTGTTTCGAGTCAGATTAGATTAGTCTGAAACCAAAATATAAGAACCCAAGCTCAGGCCCAATTGAGCCAAGTGAATAGCTCGATCCTTGAGCAGGTATAAATGATTAAATAATAATTTATCGAAAAATAAATCATATCATGAGCTGTGAAAACATTGTCAATAAAATATATCATCAATTTATCATTTTTTTAATTTAATTAGTTAAACTCATTAAATATTGAGAGTTAATCTATGTTAATAGTAAAATTTTAAATATTTCTTTGAATATTATTATTGTTGTTATTATTATTATTATTTCAAGTAATGATAATTAAAGTCTGATAATAATATAACGAAGTAATAAGATATATTAAAAAATATTAAAGGCATAAAAGATAATATCATATCAAAAATGAAAAAAAAATCATATGTTAAACTAGCAACTAGACTTGCTCATAAACCAGATGACCTATCCATAGGCCAGACAGCCTGCCCAACAAAATGAGCCTGGCACAAACAAGCCCAGGTCTTAGATTTTAAGTTTCAAGTATGTTTGATCTGAAACAATATTTTTTTAAATAATATATTTTATTTAAATTTAATTATAAAATATGTAAATATTAATATAAAAATAACATTTGAATATTATGATCAATGATTTGTACTTAAATGGGTTAGCCAGGACAAATTCGACCCTGAACTTAGAATTCAAAAATTTTTCGAGCCATGGATAAGCCCATAAAACTGAATTAAAATTTTTCTGGGCCAAACGGAGCCAAATTCGTGCCTAGACTTACAATTCAAAATTATGTAAAAGTGATTATATTTAACATAAAATAAAAAAATGATGTAAAATATACTCAAACCTGAACCTGAATAGACTCAAACCTGAATTAACCTAAACCCGAATTGACCCAAACCCAAAAGAACCCAAACCTGAATAGACCCAAACCTAAATAAGCCTGAACCCAAAATGATCCATCCTAAACTCGCCCAATTACCACCTTTAGTTCAAGCTATTTGGAGACCAAAATTATTCTTTTCAAGGTTTTACCTATATATAAGACTCATGATTAGAATTAAAGGTATCCTAGATACTTAATAGCTTTTATTTACTTTTTTCTAGTTTTTTGAGGAAAAAAACAGCCATCAGGATCTTGCAATTGGAGAATGATTGAAGAAATTGAAGACCAAGACATGATAATTCTCAGTTTTCTCTTTCCCTTAATCTTTTTATCTTTATTTTTATGTTTATGATGGTGAAACTTTAGTATTTTGTGCAATATTTAATCAATATAAACTAAATTTATTTTTCCAAGGTTGCAATAGAACTCAACATATGTTTTGTATTAGTTGAACCTCTTTTCTTGATTTAATGATATCTAAATTATTTGTTCAATCTTATACTTATTGTTTCAAATTGACTGGCCACTAATTATATTAGTTTGGTAATCTTAATGAACTTAGAAAAGAAAATTTTGTATTTAGGCGTGGATTAAATGATATTTATTTTATATTCATTTATTAAGATTAATTGATCTTCATGTTAGATAGGAATATAAAAGCATGTCATATTTCTTAGATGGTAACGTAGATCTAGAAGAGGTGAAAGATCAACTCTACAAGACCAACACAAAATGGAAGATGTCCAAAGGTGAACCTATATCCTTTAAATCCAATACATTGCATCATAACAGTAAGATTTGGCTACATTTTATCATTTCTAATTTACTTCCTAGTAAGCACTTAAGTAATGTCACCAAAGATAAAGCAATTTTGCTCTATTCCATCCTTATTAAAAAGTTGTTAAATATCAGCAAACTTATTTATTTAGCCATGGTGCACACTGCCCAGTCAATGAGAGAAGGATTATGGTTCCTATCTTTGAATATTTCCTTGTGTGCCAAAGCAAATGTCAGACGAGAAGACTCTGAAAAAGTATTCCATTCGAAGACAGCCATTGACTACAATATGATTAGTAGAATGGGCGAAAGATTACCTACTCAGCCAACTAATTTTAGCGTTAATTCCTCATCTACCGCACGCAGATCAAGGTAACCTCGAACAAGACTAATGATTAATCAACACCTTGTTAATCTTGAAGCACAAATGGCTTATCAACTAGAATGTAATTAAGCAATGGAGCAGATGCTGCACTTCTTCAGCCACTAGGCTTGAACATGACAAATTGCTCTTAAATGCCTCTTCCACCACAACTACCCCACATTAAGCAACTTGGTGAGAAAGAGAACGAGGAAAAAAATGAGGATGCTTAGGCACTTTTTCCCACCACCACATCCATTGAATGGGGAGTATTCTTGATCTTAACTTTTATTTATTTTATGCATTGGGGACAATGCTTTATTTAAATATGGGGGTGTTTTATTTATTAGTAGAGTTGGAAAGGGTAATTAGCATTTAGTTTTCTTGCATTTGCATATTTTGAAGTTTTTTTAGTGGATTTAGAATTTTTTGGGTTTCTATTTTAAGAGTCAGCATTTTCTAATTGATATGTTTTATGCTTTTTTTTTTATTTCTACTCTAAATGAGTTAGAGTTTTATGATTAAGATATTTTTTGCTTATTTATGATGATATCTTTATCAAATGATGAGAACTTAGTTATTGATATGTCTTGATTCTTGGGAAAATGTATGCATGATTTGAATTTGTGATAAGATTCTTTATTTTTCTCATTGCTAGGATGTGATTTTCGAAATTTTAAGCACATGATCTCTTGCATTAATTTGTATTGCTTATTTGAAGACTGTTTTTGTCAATGCGATTATGTCTAAAAGCCTAGAATTTGTTTGATTCTCTCTTAAGGCGAAATCCTAGATAGCACTAAGTTGAAATGATGATTTAAGCCATCTTTAGATCATTTAAGCCTTT
>JBBYHO010000012.1:145528-185438 GCA_038382025.1 Adansonia gregorii
ATATATATATATATATATATCCTTTTCTTTTGATTGTCATATATTTTAGCTTAGCCATATAAGAAAAAACATGATTAACCTTTACTACATAAGCATGTGCATGAAATTGTTCTAGGAAATACTTATGAGCCATGTTAAATTGTAATGGTGATATTTCTAAAAAAAAAAAAAAGGAAAAGACACAAAATTGTGTAAATAAGTAAAATGGTATAAAAAAAATTGTCATAAAAAAAGGGTACATGCTTCCAAAATGTTATGAAGGGCTATTCGAAAGATTCGGAATATTGAAAAGTGCCTATAGGTTAATTAAACCTAAATATATTTTTTTATCCCGCCTTGACCCTAGCCTTACATTACAAGCTTAATGAAGTCATACATGATCTTTGATGAGGTGTTACTCTACATTAGTGGAGAGATATATGAAAAGCAAATATATGAGAATGTAGTATTAATTCAGAGTTTGCATTGGCATAAACGTATTTTGATTGCATGCAATGATTTGTAAAGAGATTATTATACACATACACATCAAAATCTATTCAAAGGATGGGATTTATGATTAAATCGAAGCATGAATTTAGATTATATTTATATATACTATGAGTCGAGATTTTGATATGACTTTTAAGGAAAATTAAGGTAATCATCATTTGAGTATATTCATCTCAATTCATATATCATTCTATCTTATTTCATTTGTCCGGTTTTCATTTCTTTGTTTTGTTTTGCCCAAGGACTAGCAAAATTTTAAGTTTAAGGTGTTAGTGTAAGGTCTGCAAGCCAATCCTCGTAGCTTGCAAGGCATTATCATTTAAAGATTTCATGTAATCAAACATTATATTTATTTAATGTCATAAAGGTTTTTCTTTTTCATAAGAGTTAATAGTATACTTTTTATAAATATCTTATGTAGATAAAGCCCAAGAAACACATATAGCCCTGCAAGGGAATTGTAAAGAGTTATAATTATAAGATTACTATGCATCAAAGTCATATTTTTAAAACCATTCCTAATCATCGTATTGTCAAGACAAGGCGTTGACAATGCACAAAGGCTGACATATATAAGCCTTCATGCATAGGATGCATGCAGTTGGTCTCATAAGTTAAAGTATAAAGATACTTGAAGACATCATATAGGTGCTTATTATGATAACATGTTCATTAAACATGACCTGCTATGAGAGTTCTATTTCATATATCATTTAAGAGTCTATGGAAATAATCTCATGTGTCAATAGTGTAAATGATCCTTAGATTTGTGACACTAGGTCATCTCATATAAGGAGTGCATTGCTTTGATTCCATCATGAACGAGTCCACAATAGATGGATGCTTATGATAGGGTTGTTTTGGATATGGCATGAATTATATGGTAGGTAAATGAGTGGTTTGAGGAATATTCATCAACCTAAGTGATAGAAGAGGATATATCTCACATATACCTGGCTCATGTTAACTTAAAGTCCTTGGCCAAAGTAGTATTAATTATGGAGTTAACACATAAAGGTTGCATGCTAATATGGAATGAGCTAAGAGTAGACACTGAACCATGCTCTGATTAATTTTGCAATATATGATGAAAAGATATTTATAACACTAGGATACTAAACATTGAAAGGCTTGGTAAAACCATTTTAACATTTTCTGCATGTTGGATAGCCATGATGTGTTGCTAGATGTCAATCTTGGTTTATAAATATAAAATATTTTAATGGAGCTATTTTATATTTATTACCAATATGAAGGAGCCGAATGGGTCATACACATTAGAGTGATTAGCAAAAATTAAATTAAGATTGGGCTAATATGTTTAATACAAGTAATGGTTACTTAGGCCCAATTTGATTGAGTTCACATGTGCCAAAGGCAAAATTCTAATTTTTCAAGAATTAAGATTTTAACCCAAATATATTGCCTTATGATTGCCATCCCACCTAGTAGAGAAAAGACACAGAAAATCACCCAAGAAACCCCTTAAAATCAAGTTTTGTGTTTTCTCTCAAATCTTTGAAGAGGGATTGCGCAATCTAGGTTTTTCTTTCAAAAAAGTTGTTTTCTTCTTTATTTTGTTTCTTTAATCAAGATCTTTTAAGTGTAAGGGAAGGTTTATTGAAACCTAAGATGGTAGCCCGACTCTCGGCAATAAAGGCTTTTCCTTGTTAAAGGTTTCGGGTCACATATGTAGATTACCATTAAAGTTTGGATGCTTAGATAGCTTCGATTTATGACAACCGAGCTCGATGTTTTTGATAATTGGGTCATGGAATTGCTGAAAGACTTCTCAAGATTGAGATATGTTTGAATCTTGAATAAATCTTTAGGTTTCTTCATCTTAAAGATTAGTCAAGATCATGCAAGTTGATCCTGTTTAGGGAGTCTTTGATTATCTTTATTGTTTTGTTTTTCGCTACCATGTTTATATGCTATTTATAATTATTTTTGTAATCTGATTACTAGTTGCCCTGAGACTTTCTACATGAGGGTGTGATAACTCTATAAAATAGAGTTATTTAATCTCATTATGGGTATTAAATTACCTAAGTCTTGGAGATTTTTATTTAAATTTTATTTTTAAGTCGTTTTTAAATTAGTTTCATTTACTTTCCTTATATTTAAATTATTTAGTTATTTAAATACTTTTTATACTTTTGTAGGTCAAAACTTGATTTTCTAGAAGTGCAACAACTTAATTAAAAAAGTAAAGTGGATCTAATCTGGCAGTTTCCAACAACTTAAACACAGTGGATCTAATCTTGCAGTTTCCAACAACCTAAGCACAGTGGATCTAGTTTGGCAGTTTCCAAAAATAATTTGTTTAAGCTACTTAGAGACCAAGTTTCTCTTCTCCCAAGTTTTGCATAAGACTCTTAGGATTAGAATTAAAGATATCCTAGATACTCTATAGCTTTTATTTTTTTTCTTCAGTTTTTAAAGAAAAAAGTAGCCATAAAGATCTTGCAATTAGAGAAGAATTAAATAATTTGAAGACCAAGGCCTACCAACTATTAGTTTTCTCTTTCTCTTAATCTTTTTATCCTTATTATGATCTTTATAATGGTGAAATTCTAGTATTTTATGTTTTTTTAATCAATATGAACTAAATTTATTTTTATAGGGTTGCAATGAAACTCAACGTATAATTTGGATTAGTTGAACCTTTTTTCTTAATTTAATGATATTTAAGTTATTTGTTTAACTTATTCTTAACGCTTCTAATTAATTAGTCACTAATTAAATTAGTTTGGTAACCTTTATGAACTTGGAAAAAGAACTTTTGTATTTAAATCTAGATGAAATGACATATGTTTTATATTTATTTATTAGGATAAATTGATTTGCATATAAAATAAGAATATACAAACATGTTTTATGTAGCCAAATTAAAATCTAAACTTAATGAATTTCTTTTAATTAAATTTGCATAAGAATATAATAAATTAGCTAAGAAAGAGAATTTTATAAAATTATCGGAAGATACCTATAAATAAATTAGAACTCTTGGTTAAAAAACTTGTTGCCATTAGTCAAGTGAAATTGGTAAAACAAGTTTATATGAAATGTCGAGGGAAATTGTAATTCTAGGCTTTTTTCATTCATTAAGTAAAACTTATTTATTTTCTTTGCTATTTAGTTAAATTTTAATTTTATCCAATGATTTTTTAATTGATTGTTTGGATAAGATTAAATTGTTTTAATTTTAGTAATTATCAAATTAGTACAATTTCGTGTGAGAATGATACTTTACTCATTCACTATATTACTTGATGCGATAAATACACTTACATAAAAATTTGATAACAAAAACTTCAACTATTCAAACAGCAGCTGACCTTTTGAGTAGATAAAGCATGTGCACAAGTTCTATTAATTTTTATTGTTGTCTCATAATAATTGCCTAAAATGATTTTTCATGACTAACAAGAAGTCAGTGGCTAAGAGGCAACGAAACAGGACCATCGATTATATCAACACAATAATAAAAAAAAAAAAATCTAAAAGAAAACAATTTGAAACCCAAATGCATCAGCCATGCCCAAGCTTAACCAAGCGAGATTACATGTTAATTCAGGTACTAATTTTTAACTCCAAGCATAGGCAAATTAAAAAAAAAAATCCACAAATACCAATCTTAATTAGCTTCGATTCCACCGTTATAGTATGTACATTCAACAAAAATTGAAGACGTTTGTTCGAAGTCCCAAATAATGTGACTAATAAAAAATTATAACCCATAAACTTTTGCATGCATCTTTGACCTTATACATCCTTTATCATTTACAAGTACAAGCAAGAAAAGCCAAAGTCCTAAATAATCCCAACACCAAGGCATCAGTTATATCCCAAAAATGTTTTAATATGTCCAAATAGAACATGAAAAATACATTTGGAAGTCAAAATGTCAATATATAATATTCAAACAAACATCTGATAACTCTAATCAAGGGTAATTAATCCAATGCATAATGTTCAAATAGTCATTTCTCAACGCAAGCATAAGTAAAGGCACTAGCAAATAATACATGTCCAAATAACCATTTTCAATTCCAAGCAAAGGTGATTAACTGAACAATCAATTTAGGTCCATACACCATAATGGCTTTTTGCAAAACCTTCACCTTTTATCCATTTATACAGTTAGTATGATTACTTAATTTTAAAATAGGTCAAATAAATTCACTAAGTCATTCCAATTCACTATATCACACCCTTGCTTATGGTTTAAGTGGAAATTTATTTATATACATTTTGAAGACTCCAATGACAAGAGCCAACAAAATAGATGAGCAAACCAACAAAACAAAAGGCAAGATAAAAAAAAAAACATTAAGATCACCTTTTATCCAAAATAAAAGTCTAAATTAAACGAATCAACTCCAGCCACAGTTGCAATAGAATCAACACAAAATATCAACATCGATAGACACACACAAAATCAAACATCACTTAAAATCCAACACAAGCCATGACAAAATCAAGCGTTGCCATAACCCAACATCATAACAAAAAACATAACCGCGACTCAACAACTGTTCTTTGTCCCATGCTCACAACAGCTTTGACCATATACAAATACATAAAACCGAGCTCACTATTATCCAAAATAAAAACACAAGCTATCCACGCAAACCCAAACACCACCCCCATTCCCTAAAAATGCCATATGTAACACCCAGAAAGAATCCACCAACAAAAAAAACAAAATATCAAGAACTAAATTACCTCGCATCAACAAAGACAACAACAAATCGGCAACAATAACTGCAGAACAATCACCCACAGCATCTAACACAAGTGCAACCTGAATTATTAAAGCAATACTTCAATTTGCCACCACCCAACACAAATGCATCCCCAAATCCCTAACCCATCCAATACCACTCTATAAAACAAACAAATAAATTTAATTTAAACTTAAATTGAATAAAAAAAAACAAGAAACAGTTTCTGAACCAACGAGCCAAATAGAAAACGTAAAGCATGAACGGTTCGAACAGAGACCAACCTTTGAACAGCGACCGTGCATCTCAACAACAAACCTTTCATTTTATAGGTAGCCACAACGCATCAAAAAAAGAACACCCAAACGCAAACACTCCTCCAACATGCAAAAGATCTCCAATAATAAATGCAAAGAAATCTTTCCACAACACTCTTTTCTTTTTTGACTTGCCAATTCACTGCTTCAGTGTACGGAAGATTAGCAATAAAGGAGTAAGGACAAACCTCCCATCTGCTAGCTCATTTTTTCCACTCAATCTCCCCATCAAATAGAACCCAACCAAAGAAAGAAAGAAAGAAAGAAGGAAAACATCAAAACACATCGTTTAATCTTGCTCCAAAATGCATCATTCAATTTGGACACTTTAAAATGGCAAAAGCCTTGATGACGTGGAAGCCTAGCTGGTTAGCTCCCGCTTTCCTCTTTCTATATTTAAATAATAAGAATATTTTTAAATTTATTTCCATGAATAACCGTCTTCATGCATTTTTATATAACTATTTTTAAAGTCGCATGCGTTGAATCTGATTTTAGAAGTTTATTTTTTTCTTTATGTGAGTAAATGAATTGAATGATAATAATTTAAAAAATAATTTGATTTTAAAAATCTTTGTGATGATTTTTTTTAATTTATCAAATTTAAAATATTCAAATCAGATCAAAATAAATTTAATAAAAAAGAAATACGAAATTATATTAAAAAAACTTATCAAATAGTCAAAAACTTTTATTGTGAAAGAAAAATTTTTAAGGCTATTGAATTTGTGTATTCTGAAATCTGCTAAGATACAAAAAAATATTACGATAATGAATGAAAAAAAAAAAACAAAACCATTTGTAAAAGGAAAAAAAAATGAAAAAAACAGCATTTCAATATTAATATTTTATAAAAATAAAAGTTAAAGCATATATTTTTATGGTGAAAAATCTAAGTTTTAATTGGTATTTAACAACATTTACTAAGTGATAAGTACTCCAACACCGTTGGTACTGACTTAAGATATAAAACAAATGAAATTATCATTATCTTATTTTAACTAAATATTTAGATAAAAATTTTAAAAATATATATAATCTTAATCTTATAATATATAATATATAATATAATAAAATATTATTTCAATGGTTATCAAATAATATTATAAAAAATATGTTTATTGTAGATATTATCATCTAATAAAAATATTTTAATCAAATTAAACTTCTTACTTCTAAATTAGATAAATATTCTTAATAATAAAAATATTTATAATAACAATTCAGGCTTTTTTATTGAAATAATTTTTTTTTCAAATTATTTATTAAAATAGGTCAAATTTGAAAAGCTATTGAGAAATCGTTATTTCAAATGTCGATTTCTAAATGTAAAAAAATTATAAAATTTAGTTAAAAATCTTCAAATTAAATGATAATTTCTCAACATCTAAATGAAAAATTATCATTTAATTACACGATTTCTTAACATAGTTAACGACAAAAATTATACTTATATAAATTTTGGAAGAATTTTAAAAAAACAAAATAAACTAATTATTAAAAAAAGTAAAAACAAAAAAAAATAATTATAAAGAAGGAACTAATAATTATTAAAATTATTAATAAAAATTTTAATTACCTTTTTACCTCCAATTTATTCTTTTTCTTATTGTTATTCTTCTCTATGTTCTTAATGAAATCGACTCTTTCTATATATGTAAAAATATATAAAAATTATATATATTAAAATAGTATTTACTAATAATAAAATATTAAAAATTATTTTATTAATCTTGAGTTAATATTTAAAAACCAATAAAAAATAAAAATATTTTATATTAAATCTTGATTTATTATTTACAAATAATAAAAAAATAAAAATATTGAATTATATTTTCTATTAAATCTTGAATTACTATTTAAAAACTAATAAAAAATAAAAAAATATGTTATATTAAATCTTAAATTACTATTTAAAAATAATAAAAATTAAAAACTCTTTTATATTAAATCTTGAATTAATATATTATATATTATATAAAATATTTTTAGAAAATATTCTAATTGGTTGATTTCTCAATTTTTTTATGCAAATTATTTGATAATTTTTTTCACATCGATTGAAAAATCGATCAATGAAATATCTTTTTTTTCCCACTAATTAAGAAATTGGCCAATGAAGCACCAAAATATAAAATATTTTTTTATTAAATTATTTTTAAATAGTAATTCAAGATTTAATATAAAATATAATTCAAGAGTTTTATTTTTTATTATTTTTTTATTAAATTATTTTTAAATATTAATTCAAGATTTAATATAAAATATAATTCAAGATTTTTATTTTTTATTATTTGTAAATGATAAATGGAGATTTAATATAAAATATTTTTATTTTTATTAGTTTTAAATATTAACTCAAGATTAATAAAAATAATTTTTAATATTTTATTATTTATAAATACTATTTTAATTTATATATTTATATATATGTAATTTATATAGTTTTTTTATATATATGGGAAGGATTGGTTCGATTAAGAACATAGAAAAGAGCAACAGTAAAAAAAAGAATAAAACTAGAGAGGAAAAATATAATTATAATTTTTATAAATAATTTTCATAAATATTATTTTTTATAATTATTTTTTTGATTTTATTTTTTATAATAATTATTAGGTTTTTTTTTAATTTTTTGAGAAAGTAATGTTTTATTAAATTTTATAATTTTATTTGAAATAGTGATCTCTTAAATGCTTTTCAAACTTCATCTATTTTGATAAATAATATGAAAATATGTTATTTTGATAAATAAAAAAATCTAATAATTTACATTTATGTTGTTATATATATTATAAATAAAAATATAAAGCTAACATGGTAACATTCATAATAATAAAAAAAAAATCTGCCAAGAATTCACAATTTAAAGTGAAACAAACTCCTCAATTCCTTCAATTCGCCTCCCGCTCTTCATCTTCGAAGTGTTTTTTTTTTTGTTTTTTTAAGCTGTCAAATTACAGAACTAGCAGCACCGAGCCTCCTCCAAGAGAGTAAAGTCTGTGAGTCAAAATTCAAAATTCAATCAGCCTTTAAATCCCAACACGCAAATTCGTTTTCCTAGTATCCATCGAAATCTTAGTTGAAACTATGAAAATATGCAATCTAGAGTTTCCAGAAAACCCTTATAAGACTTGCATGTAAAATTGCAAGACATGTGAATAAACCCAGAGAACTTTGAATATAACCCTCAAAAATTAAAAAGAAAATAGAAAGTAAGCCTTTAACTTTCAAGGTTCTCTCCAAATTTATATATGGTATTTTCAGAATAGTCATGCTTAATTGATTTTCTGAAGATTCGTCGAAATTTTCCATTGGAGCTATGAACATCTACAGCCAGTAGTCTCCAGAAAAACCCTTGAAAAACTTGTATGAGTGACTGCAAGACAAAGTAATGGAAACCCAAAAAAAATTAAAAACAAAACAAAATTACAAATGTTGGAAAGGATTTGAGGGATTTGTTTCTTTTTAAATTGTGAATTCTTTTATATAACATTTTTATTCTTTTTTACTGATATGAAATGTTGGATTTATTTTTCTAGTTTTTTATTTATAAAAAATACATAAAGATGATATGGATTAGAGTACATTATTTATTAAATAAATTTAAAACTATTTCTACCAAAAAAATAAAAATTTTAAAGTAGTCGACTGTGTAAAAACTCTTTGTTTTTTTCGATAATAAGAGGTTTTAAAATCTTTATTCCTCAATAAGCATTATTTTAAACTTACTTAAAAGGCAAACCTCTAAGCCACTGCATTGCCATGTAATACAATTTCAACCATTGAAAACTTGACGAGTAACTTTTTTTTACTCCTTTTTCCTAGACTTTTCTAATAATGGACACAAACCCATTCTAAATTCTTTTTTAAGTTGCGATGGGAATGTAAATAATCTAATTTTGTTTAAGTTTTCAGAATTCATTTTTTCAAGACTAACAGCCAAAAACAATGCAATGACAGGATAGGTTTTACTTTAATAAAAATTATCCAATTATTAAATTTTTAGGTCAAATATTGTTTTAACACATTTGATCCTTGAGCCTTGATTATTAATGTTACAGAGGGTGGCCCAGTTTAAAGAATATGATAGGAAAATGGGACATTTGGCAGATTAATTTAAGATTAATGACGGTAAATATGGGAACCAAAAATGACATTTTTGTTAATATAAGAAGATGAACACATATGCTTGCTTGGGTCCTTGGCCAATGAAAATTGAAAACACATAGGAAGGACATGAACAAACGAAAGAAAGAGAAAAAATGAAAAAAAAGAAAAGAAAAAGATGAGCATAAAGCAAGGGCAAAGGTGGTAGAGTGAGGATGCCCTTTAAAAATCCTTCTCCGTTTGTTTCATTCACTTTATATCTTGATTCCAAAAAGGCTACAACAAAACCGTAGAGGCAAAAAAAAAAAAAAAAAAAGAAGCTAAAAAAAAAGAGTTGAAGGAAACTCTAGTGTTTGGGAAGCTTGTGAGATGTAAGTTCTCCATTTTTTTCCTTGCTTTCTTCTATTTTTTTTGTGTTTGGGTTCGTTTTCCTTGCCATGTCCATGCATACATTTTACGCTTTGTCAAGTAGTTACCATGTTCATGCGTTTGCATGCATTTTGTTTCATAATTTTCATGATGTTAAATATATGTTTGACCCATGTTTGATGTCTTTTGTATGAAAATGTTGAGACATAATGCTTGAGGGGTTTGGCCATGATGTTGCTTTGCCATGATATTATGCCTTCATTTATGTTTTGGTTACTTTGGATGAGTTCTTTGTGTGTTTGATAAAATGAAGATGAAACATGAGTTGGTTGTATTCTTGAACGCATTTGGTCATGAAGATTGGTATGCCCATAGTTGTGCATTTCTTTGTTGCTTTAATGACCCATAGTTTAGTTCACTTCATTTTTGTTAAAATGCTTGACCGTTTTACTGAAAAATTATTTTTAAACCTCCCAAGATTAGGCCATAGTTGGTTCAACAAATAAGGTAATTTTGGTCTATTATTTTCCCCTCATTTTTTCCATAGACTTGGGGCATATTAAGCTTCAAAATGCTTGGATTAGTTACTGGTTTGAGGCCACATTACTTGGAATTTTAAACCATCTTTAAATTAATCTTAAGTCTTAATATGCAAGGTCTTGTATTTAGCCTTTGTAGGGTTGTATTTGCATCCATTATGTAGCAGTTGGGTACAAATGGATTGGAGCCAGAAAAGTGACGATCTAGAGTCATAAAGCGGCATATGAATGCCCTTTATGTAGTATTCGGGCACCAACGAATTGGCCCTAAGATAGGTAGTTGGTCCATCATCTAGTGTTGCAAGGAAGCATATGAATGTCTTGCATACGAATATCCTTTGTATAGGATAGTTCGTGTGCATTAACCAGGTAGTGTTCCAGTGTCATCGGATTGACCCCAAGTTAGGTTGTTAGCTTATGGTTTAAGGTTTTAAAGGTGACACACGAATCACTCTTTTCTTGGGAAAAGCACAAAAAGCGATGCAAACATGAAAATTGATTAAAAAAAGGGCAATCAGATGCAAATTTTCAAATTTCCAAATTTGATACCCCTTTTAATCCGAGGCATTGGCGAGCTTCGTTGCACATTCTCAGGTCATTCGTTGTCACTTTAGACTCTTGTATATAGACATTCAAACATTTGAAGAATCGACTTTAAAAGCAAGCATAGGAACATCGTATACAACCATGAACGCATGCATTGTTGTTCCCCTATTTCTGGTCGTGATCCAATCTACGATGGGTCTGACTGAAATAATAATTTGTATTTTGTGGGAGGATAATGACTGCATTCTAAGCTTTGCATGTGTATGATTTCCAAAGACTAAATTCATGCTAAAAAGTAGTGCTTATTGTTTTAATTAGACATTTGAGGATTTCTTGTCAGGCATGGAAAAGTTAGAGAGAAGGGAAAGCATTGAATCTGGTTAATCCCACATTGGATGATGGTTCAAGAATTGAGATGATGAGATGCATCCACATTGCACTGCTATGAGTTCAAGAGAACATGAATAATAATTTTTTGGGTAATACTAAATTTTCAATTGATTAGCTCTTTTATGCAAAATGTGAAGAAACTTCTGTGGCATTTGGTATTTTTCCATGTTAGGATTCCAATGGAATGCGATTGTTGAAAATGTGATTATTAAGAATGTTTCCTGTAAATTTGAAGTTTGAATCTTAACATTTATAACCTCTTCTCATATTCCTGGGCTTGTGAGTTCTTTGGTTAAAAAAATTGCTGATTTTAGCACAATGGAAATGAAATACTAATTCCTGCTACGGTTGTCTCCTGAAGCCAACGCAGAATCCTAAGGTTATCGCTTGCCTTGCTTTGTCAGTAATTTCTTCCTCTTTGAATGGCTTAATATTGGAGGTTAAAAATAGAAGAAATACCTTTGGCTGAAACTGGAAGTACTAGTCCGAGGTAAAAACAGTGAAACCATGCTTGTTATCAAAAAGGGAATTACTTTTATTGATCCTGCAAAAATTTACAATAGCCGTCTGGATTTTCCAAAGATTCACGGTTCAAACTTTTATGTTTATGGTTAAGTTCCACCATGATAAGAACTGATATTAACCTATCAACTTTACAATCAGATAAATGATGCATGCCAAAACATTTTACTAGCAGGGGAAAATGTCAAATGCAACGACTCTCCTACCTATGGTGTCTCATAATTTACAAGGACAACTTTCGAACACAAGGGAGGAAGATGAAAAATGAATCAGAATATGGTATCGACTGTAAGCTTCCTTTTCAAGGGAGCCTTCTCTATGATCTGCTTTTGCCAGTCCATGAAGGTAGAACCCTTATTAGCAAATAGTCTTCGAAGACTAATCACTGAAAGCTCATTAAAATTACCAACTGCAAGATCGGCCTGCACCAAATCATGCCTGCATGTTTTCATGTCAATAAATTTTCTAAACACATGATTTGCAGGTTTCAGATGGCTTTCCAACTAAAAGAACAAACTAGGTATCTAGAGCAAGAAAGACAATGAACATGTCCTTTCTTGTTTTTACATCTCTGCTTGTATGATTGCATTTCTAGCAAAGTATAGAAGTAAGAACATAATCCAAATACTGCTATACAATTTTGTTCGCTAACATTTAACTTTCATAGGTATAAATATATTGAATCATATCATATATTTTAAATATACTAGTTTTAAAAACCACTCTCAAAAGGACATGAAGCCGTAAACCTCCGCAGTTCACGGTTTATGCCCAGACTAAGCATAAAACACAAAGGATTAACGCTTTTGCTTTTAAATATGCTTCCTATAGGCTATCGCAGAAGAGGTAAAATAGATATATCAGATAATTTCTTGTTAATAAGATCTTTGAGTGTTGATCACATTTCACACATATAGGTTTCAAATGTTGCAGTTGAAGTGGGCTTGTAGTAATGATAGCATATTTCTGTGTCGCATGAAACACATATGCAGAGTGAGAGCTAATCGATGCCACAGCCATTATAGTACAATTGTGAGCTGCAGTAACATTGCGAGGATCTACGTTATTTGGATTCGGGTATAAATGTCAAATACAGATATATATTCGAAATAATTATATTAATTTTTTAAGTTTTTTTGTGTATTTGAAGAGTTATATCTCTATATTCATGTTAAGAAATATGCTGGACTTGAGTGTCAAACATGAATATTTAAAAAAAAAATAAAGAGTCAGAACAATATAGGCAAGAATCATCCTCAAACGCTATACACTTGGATGGTTTACGATCCAGCTGCAAGGAATTAATGGAAGTTTATCAAAAACAGAGGAGAAAGAATTAACAACAAAAAGGAAGCCTCTGTGATTGACTTCAATACTTTTCTTCTCTATGGGACATCTATTATAGCCAAATATTGTTAGATTCAAAATAAAGCAACTCAGCTAACATTTTTCAATATAATCAATGAGAAATGAATAAATGTATTCTAGTCCAGGTGCTTTATACATACATATATATATATATATATATATATATATAAAACAGGATAGCTAAATTAAAGCTATCAAAATTATCCTAACCATATAGGTATCTATAGATTTTTTATTTTTACTTTTTTATTATTATTTTGTTAAAGTTTGCCGGAACTGACATCTATAATCGCAGTTTCAGTGCTGTGTCCATGCGCATAGAGAGTAAAACTTTTCTACCACCAGTGCTGATCAAAAGCAAGCAAATGCTGCCGATTGGTCTTACATATTAGGGATCTTTCAAAGCCTCTAATCTGAAATAATTGCAAGCTTGGGCTTTCATAACATAGCCATCACTCATGTCGTAGTAGTGGTGGCTGGTTTGGATTGGTGAACTTAAACACTTTTAAACTGCCACAGATTGGTTTCAAAGTTCACATACACAAAAGGAAACTACTATTTCACATATCCATCCATAAATTTTTGTAATTATGATTTATCATTTATAAATTTTGTTTAACTATATTTATCTACTATTATTCTTGTTTTAAATTTGAAAGAGTTCTTTTGACAGATTGATAATTTGATATTAATTTTTTTAAATTTTATAAACGAATTAAAAAATTACAACAATTTTTTTTTTTTTTGCAGTAAGTTTTATTAAGCAGATTGCACACTCAAGTTTTCACGTCAGAACTTTGTTATATTCCTTAAATATTAAAAGAATCCAATTTCATCTCTCCCCCCCCCCCCCCAAAAAAAGGATATGGCGGAAGGAAAAAGCATTAGCTTCCAACAAGATGCTTTGAAAATATATATGTTTTCATGACAAAGACATCCCTCAAAGGAATATTACAAAACAAAAATATGGACGAAAAATGCTTCCTCAACTGTGAAACCCCTTCAGCCATGCCACGTAACAAATTCAATACCAATCTGCTAAAAAGGCTAAACTTTTTACCTACAACTACTTTACAATAGCCAAATGACTTGTCTTTACAAATGGATCAAGTGGGAAAGTTTTTGCACCATTGCCAGTTGGATATGGTGCCTTTGACATGAAACAAAAATGTTCAACAAAATGGAAACCTTTTAAAGTTCAGTCCTCATCTTCGAGCTAACAGTCCTCAGCAGTTCCGAATTGCTGGATTTCCCTGCTTCATGAAGGTCATAATTTAGCAATACTGAGCACACTTTAGGAATGTGATTAAGTTAGTGGTAAAGGTAATCAAACTGAAAAGAGGAAATACTTTGATTTGGATATACATAGACCTGGCAATTCGTATATTCATATCATGTTCGTATAGTTTCTCGTATCATAATCATGTTTAAAGTATTTTATATTTATATCAATTTTGATATATTAGTAATCTGCATTATATAGATTTTGGAAATACATTCATATTTTGTCGTGTTTTTTAACTTTATGAATATTATATTCGTATAATCGTGTCAAATATTGTCATGTTTAAATATACATGCAGAAGCAGTGAAGGGTACCATTCAGTTGTGTTTAAACTCTCGAATCCTCCGGACTGGTAAGGTTCATCATCATCAGATGACTCATAGTACCCAAAATCTTCATAGAACTGTAAATTCCATGAATAGGAGATGACAAAAAATAATAAAAATAAAAAACAGCTTGCAATGACTTTGTTGAAAAACAATTAGATTGGCCGGATATAAATTCATCCGATTGTGCTTTTGCAAACATTTTTTTATGTTCTCAGTGCCCTAAATATAGATACAAACCTGATCAAATTTCCCAACCATTGCTGAATCAGCCTCATCATCATCCACCTATGGAAGAAAACCTCATTGTGAAAAATTTAATAACTTCAAATACGGAAGAATAGATGGAAAACTTTGTTCCATTTTGAAGTTTGAACAACGAATATGCTAACTTTCAATTTAAAAAAGAGAAGCAATTAAGCTAAAGAAAAAGGGAAAAATTTCAAGAATCCACCAGGGAGAAAGGTTTAGAGAAGCTAATATCAAGACAAATCACTGCTATAATATACTGATTCTTATTCTTCTGGCCAAAACAGAAATGATACTGATTCAAAAGCACTAAAATTGAGAAGCAATTATGCTGACAATAATTGACAATATTAGGGGGAAACTATGTGCAAACGTAAACTATGTAAAGATGAGAAGATCATGTGTTCAAAATCATGTTTCTTTAGATGAACATGTCTTAGCATGATCTATCCCATTTTTCAATATTTATCTTGGGAATAGAATTGACCCATTCGTCAGCATTGATTCTGCACAAGTGAATCACAGCTGATAACAGAGAAAAACAGAATTCACAAACTTCTAAGTTAAGTATCTAGAAAACATGTTCCATGATCAAACATTGAAAAGATATCCATAATCCTATGAAAGCACAATTGATTTCACCAATTATGCCAAGAACATATTGAGTTCGATCTAAACATAGTTTAAATAAAATTATTATCCATAAATTCTCAATCCCAGTTACCTTTATGATATTTTGCTCCTCCTCAATCACATCCTTGTTGTAGGCTGCGTTCACCTTTCCAGCTTGAGTAACGTATGGTTGCCTCTCCTATAAAGAAAATTATATAGACAACACTCAATACAAGATACCAACAGAAAGCTTCCTACGAAAAGCGATGACACATTGGGATGACCATTACCTCCTCAGACATGTTTTTCCAAGTATCAAACCCCTTCCGATCAATATTAATCAAATTTCCATCCTTGCTGGTTGCTATGAAGCTTTCCCTAGAAACCACACCAAACAAAAAGCATAATTCCATTTTCTCACCAACCAATGTGACTATCAAATTATAGTTAACAGATTGCATGTAAAATCAGGATTCATAAACAATTATAGAGAAACAAATGAACAAAGCTCCTAGTTGTTTGACCAATTAAATGTTTCTCCCAACTAAAAGAGTTGGGCTCAAATCCTCGCTTGCCACAAAGTTGTGCCATATATCAATAGAATACAAGAAAAAAAAAGGCAAACAAAAAGTAGCCACATTCGACAGAATATCTCTATGATACAAATACAACTACAAAGCAGATGACCCAACAATCTACCATAAATAAAGAGTGTAAATGCCGCAAGCAAAAAACAAAAGACATGCAAATGCATGGCCTGATACTCTACAAGGTTTGAGCTTTAAGGTTCGAATCCCCTCTGCCCCCGTTAGGCTTTCTCCAACCAAAACTAAAACAACTAAAACGACTTAAAGAAATGGATAATATAGAAGAATGGAAAGCAAAGCGATGAATCAGAATTGAGAAGTTTACAAGAAAATACTAAAGGGTGATCTGGGCTGCAAAGTCACGTCTATTGGTTTGATAGCATTTTGAGTTCCAGCGATGCCCTTAAACTTCTTCAACTCTTTCTTCTTAGTCCCACACTCGTGCATATCAGCCAAAGCAATCGCGACGATTTCACCACAAATATCACTTCAACATTCAAAAATACGTCATTATATAAAAAACCCCAATCTCAAAATCACCCAAAGAACTGAGGCATAGAAAATACAAATGACCATCGACCAATGATCATGACCATTGATCAATGATCATCCCACTCCAAAGAAAAGCAATATCTTTTAGGCATATATATGAATATATTACCACTTCTGAAAGGCACTACCATCAGGTGAACGGCGGGGGATGGTAGCATGGACTCTTTTGCGGGTTCTTGGGTGATTCGCCATTGAAGCTCCGCTTCAAAACTCTGCAACTTTCTCCACTTTTTTACATAAATAAATAAATAAATTAGCGAAATAATAAGCAAGCCGTGGCCACTTCATTTTGGTAGTGGAAGATCATTGGCTTCGTGGGTCTTGCTAACATACGCCCAACGTGCTCTATGCTGACAAAAATTTAATTTTTGGTCCTTAGTATTATTACACTACATTTTTTTGTGTCTAAACAATTAACGCCTCTAATTTTTAATTTCAATGCCTTACTAAATTATGGTATTAATTTTTTAATAATAATTAATAAATTTATATATATATTTCTTTATCTTTTCAAAAATTAGCATGTGGTAACGTGTTATGTCACTATAACACATTTTGAAGTTATTTTCAAATTAAAATTTATAGTATAAATAAGTAGTAAATAAGTACAAAATAATATTATTAATAATTGTGAGTAATTCAATTTTAACTGGACATAATATCTAACCTAGTAGCTTTATATGTATGTATGTATATATATATATATATGGGGAGAGAGAGAGAGAGAGGGAGAGAAATAATGAAGAAACAATTAATTAGAGAAACATTTTCGCCAGAATTAGAGAAATAAAAATTGTTTGATTTTTTTATATGAAAATACTTTAATATCCATTTTTACATACTGGTATTTAAATGAGTTTTTTTTTTATTTAAAATTTAAAACAATAACTTTCATCGTTGAATTAAATTAAGTTTGTAAATGTTTAAAAAAAATTCAAAGATATTATTTGAAATTCCAAGAAAGAACCTTCCGAAAGAATAGCGATTGTTTGGCAAAAAAAGAAAAGCAGAGGCGTTAGAAATGCATTAATCCACAAGGTCTTTTTTTAATTATTTTTTTAAAATTTTTTTTAATACTTTCAGCGCAAGTTAGCAGATGCTAAAATGCACTCAACAATTTTGCGCGGGAAGGGAAATAAAAGTTGATCAAAAGGTCAAAGAAAATTAAAGCAAAAGGAGTCCGTTCCCGCGGTAAAAAGCTAAAAGGGTTGGAAAATCTAGCCATAGCCAAATATATGTTATCAACCACAGCAAATCACAAGATAACACGTAAGATTTTTAATTCTCAAGAATTAAACAAGTCAAGTTTTTATTGGATGAAGAAAATAAAATCATTATCATTGTGGAACGTTATTGGTTTCATACAAGGAGATATAATATGCAATAATTTTTTTCCATATAAATTTCAAATTCAATGAATCAAAAATCATTGCAAACGGGCAATATTATACCTCTATTGGGTGAAATCATTATTGAATTTTATGTGACCGAAAATAAATCCTATTTTTTAGTAAATTTTATAATTTAATTTATTAGGTTAAAGTTTATTTTCACATTGTGCTTTGGTTGGTGTAATACTTAATACTTATATATTTTTTTTGTTGGTACTGAATCCTATGTGATTTGGTCGTTAAGACAAAAGTGTCTAATTGATAATTTTATATCGAAATTACCTTTCTTTTTTTTTCTTCTTAATCCTATGTGATTTCCTCCTTTTTTTCGTTAAAACCCTTAATCTAAAAAAGATGAAACTCCATCAATTTTGATAAATAATCAAAAACCAATTCAACTAAACCCAAGATGAAAATAACTCATTATTCAAAATTTCAAATCTCATTTAAGAACATTATATAATCTAATTGTTTATCTCACAAATTCCTTTAAATTCATGAAAAAAAAAGGCTTAATTCTAAGCTTGCTTGCTTTCCCATTAATGCAATCAATCCACAGCCACACATTGGGAACTTATAAAAGTTATTAAGAAAGCTTGTAAATGCAATCCCCATCGAAAACTCCAAATTGTCTTTATCTCTGAATTTGACCACTTTGCGATTTGAGAGCTTTTAGAGCTCAATTTGATAATTGAAATCGCAAGGATCAAGGTTAGGACATGAAAAGGTAGTGGTTTGATATTAACACTGATCGAGAAGCCAATGAAAGAGATCAAAGAGGTATGGGCTAAACCTTTACGACTAGATTTGTGAAGTTAGAACATATTTTGAAAAAACAAGGCTTGGATTTGAAAAAAAAAAAAAAGGATGAGGAGATCGTGTGGGTGAAGTTTAGAGTCAAATGGTTGCTGACGAGTGGTGGCTAACAGCAGAGATTGACGATTGGCATGGCGACCGATCATTGGATTCTAGATCTAGGGTTATTTCTAGGTTTGGTTGAAAGACATGTAAAGAGAGAGAGAAGGAAATAAAGGTATAATAGTCATTTATCTCGAAAATGTAATGGTGTAAACTAATGACAAATGAAATGAAACGTCATGGGTTATTAATATCAGCACAAAGGGTTTTTAGTTACTTAACCAAAGCACTAGAGGTGAAAATGAGCTTTTACCTAATTATTCTTAAGTTGATATTATCTAACAAATTATATTCAAGATAATCTGCTAGTGATAAGAGTTAAAGGTAGTTAAACTCTACTTTTGTGAATAATTAGAATACAGATTCATTAATAGTAGGGTACAAACTTTAATTAGTCATAATAACTCTCTAGTTTAGTATATATAAATTATCGGTTATAATCAAAGGTAATTAATAAAAAAAATTAAAAGAGATACACTAAAGTATTTGTTTTGTGCTTTTGTTTTTCTTTGTCAACAACTGTTGGATATATTTTCCATTCAAAATTAATTTTTCATGTAGTATCAGAGCTAAATTCTCTAGCTATGCTGTTTGAATAATCTGGCATGCTTAGTTATTTTGAAAAAAAAAATTGTCATTCGTGTATTATTTGTGCATCATTAATAAATAATTCATATTAAGACAAACAAATTATAATTATTAAATTAAAAGCATGAAATTGGAATTTAGTATGCCTAAAGTTAATCTACTAATCCATTTATTGTTGGTTTTATGCATGATTACATATCTTCTATGAATACGATATGAATTATGTATGAATAATTTGTGTATTAATTTAATTGTCAATTCTTGTTTAATCTCTTGTCAAAAAGAAAATTATGGAAAGTTTTTCATAGATTGATGATCTATTTTTATGAACCTTAAAATTAAAGAAAACTTGGTTAAAATAAGAGAATTTGTAGTATATTCAAGGAAATTCTGATATGGTTTGTGGAAAATTCATGAAATCTTATTTTTTTGATGATGAATTTTGGTTTTTAAACAAATTAATACACAAGCTATGCAAATCTTCTTTGAAATTATGTTTAATAATTATTAGTTACATTAAATATTGTCTAAAAAAACAAAAATAAGGGTTGAAATTAAGTAAGACCTGAATGGGTCTAGGAAAATAAGCCAAGGCATGACCTAGTTTAGAGAAGAAGATGGCTGGGACTTTGTCCTAGTCAAAGGCCTACTTGAGGCATGTTAGGCATATTTTATTACCTTTATTGGTTTCATTTGTTTCAAATGTACCTAGTTTGTTATTTCTAATTTTTTATATTTTGGAATTTTTGGAATACATGAATTATTTATTACTTAATAATTATGTTTAATTGAGTACTAAATATATTTATGCATAAAAATTATGTGATTTATTGCATAAGAAATATTTTAATATGCTAGAAATCTTTTGACAATGTGTAACTTTCAATAAAGTGTTTAAAAAATTTATACCCTCAACTTAAAGTTAAGTATACATTTGCATGTTAGCATTATAATCTTAATGTGCACATCCATATATCATAAAATACATTCTAACCTTATGTATATTTATGTGATTAAGAGCAAGCATATCATGGAATGTATAAATTATGTCATGATTTTTAACTATGTTATGACATGAAAAGTTGAAATCCTACTGTCGTATGTAATTTTTGCTATGTAAAGAACTGATACTATTGTTAAGGATTTAGACCACTAGCTTGAGATTAGATTTAGCATCTTATATTACTTGATTTAGATAAGTTCGTAGACACCCCATTTTCTCCAAGCTAAACATTCAAGGTATTAGAAATCATCATTCGAGGCACTATCAAGGTCACTTGGAGAAGAATGGGTCAATTTTCCACCATCCTTGGCTAAGGTAAGGGGTTAAAAGAGTTAAAGGTAAGGAAAATCCATATATTTTGTATGCATGTCTTGATACATAGGTGTGAGGTATCGATACAGGGCTCCACATTGTAGACACCCATTTTATTTAGGCTAACATTTAAGGTATCAAAAGTATCATTCGAGGCACAATCAAGTTATTCGAAGAAGCATAAGTCAATTTCCCACCATTTTCAGCTAAGATAAATAGTTCTGAAAGTCAAAGGTAAGAAAAACCCGCATTTTTTGTATATATGTCTCAACAGTGTAAAGTATTAATACAAGGCTTCATGTCATTCAAATGCCAAAATTTTGCCATTTGTATTGATACCAATAAGCTAAGTACCAATACTTGAGAAGCATTATTGATACTAAAGGCCTTGGTTTCATAAAAGATTGTTTCAAATTAAACAAAGCGATTTTGTGTCGAATTATATCGATACAAGGCACAAAGTTCGATATCTAAAAAATATTGAGCTAAGTATCGATACAATGCTAATTGCATCAATACTAAGAGTTAAAATTACAAGAAATATCAATACATAACCCATGATATTGATTCTTGGAGTTTGAGGTATCGACACAAAGCTCTTTGTATTGATACCACAAGGTAAAATCTGCCTATTTCATGCCATTTTCAAACTTTTGCACTATAACACAAAAAAAATCAATTTTGGCTATGACATGGGCCTCCAAAATCACCTAAAATTAGGTATAACTTCACATAGATCATGTGGATTTCATTTTTCAGATTTAAACATTAGATTGACATATTTTGGAAAGGTCCATTAAACTTAGCATGAAGGTATTTCATGAGAAATTTAATTTAATAAAGGATAAAGTTGTGATTACTCATTTGATCAGCTAATGCGTGGTTTTTTTTGCCCACAAGAATCAAGATTAACAAATTAACTATTAAAAGGTATCATATTAGTATGATGAGTCATCATATTATACATGCCAAAAGTCCTGTATGCCCACTTTGTTTGGTCATCTTAGTGACTAAAATCATCCCCTATATGATCCAACTTTCTTACTTAGCTAGGAGATTTACATTAGCCACCCAAAAAACCCCTCAAGCTCTTCTAAAAACTCCACTTTCATAGCTCCCTTTCCACTTTTTCAAAAACCTTTCCAAAATCTCTTATTTCCCTCATTCCTACCTTATTCCAAAACCTCTCATTTCCTTTATTTCTACCCTAAAAACTATCTCCTATAGCCACCATAACAAAAGCTCTTTTCATTCTTTTCTTGCTAATCTATAGTAAAAAAAAGGAAAAAAGTGAGCTAAAAGTTGTTGGATAGCTATTTAAGGATATAGTTGAGAGTTCAAGCTTCCATTGGGGTATATTTTCTATCTCTTTTTCCTTTCATTTATTGTTTTTCTTCATCATCATCATTTTATTGAACCTCGATGTTTCCATGACGTTATTAAGGCTTCCATGCATTATTGTTGCTTTATTTGTTGTAGCCTTATGATTTTAATGACTATTTTGGTGCTTTAATAATGTTTTGATGAACTAGAATGCCATATTTCTTTTTGACATTAAAATAGCCCTTACTCATGCATTCTTGCCATGTTTTTCTTCATCTTAATATGCTCATATCATGTGTGAATGCTCAACCTAGCATATTTTGATCTTAACCATACCTTGGGATGCATTTTCACTATAATTTCCTTGATGAAGTGCATTGGTAGTTAACTATTTTGAGTGGTTGTTCATGTTTGATATCTTCTAGTTCATATGTTTGTTGAAATGCCTCTATGATGCTTGTAAAAATTTATTTTCAACAAAAACCATAAGTTAAGTCTATACTAACCTCAATCAATAGGGATTAGCATGGATTTAATATTTTCAATATATTGGTTCCTAATCTTGGGGATATATCAAGCACAAATGTTTGGAATCATAGACTCATTAAGCCAGGTAAATTATGTTTTTAATCCAAACTCAAAAATGCTTTCAAGTATTTAGTTTAAGCCTTGTTTCGAGCCTACAATTACTATTGGCATGGATGGCAAACGGCTTGGTGGCCTACTCTATAGGAGTTAGATTGGTCTGTAACTTCACTGCCATAGGCCTCAATAATTAGATATCCGCATGTTCGACACCTTGACACATGGCCATAAAACCCTTAACCCAAAGAAACCCTTATTTCAATATTGGCAACACAATAACCTATTTTAAAATTTTTTTGGACTATATATATGATTTTTTTAGGAATTTTCTAGCAATTTCCTTGAAAGGGCTTTAAATTACCTTTAAAATGATACCTCATTTTCCCTTGGATCATTTAGGATGTGAAATTTATGATTTTTTAAACCATTATTGTCTGAAACCCCTAGAATTAGTGATTCATATTCTGTTTGGGCGATTCTGACCTCTCAAATGATTTTTTGGACTTTTTGAATATTTTTCCTAAAAATTTCATAAAATTCTTTTCTAAAAAAGGTATCATTTGTGATTTAATAATCCCAATTAAGTCCAAAGCAATTTTTTAAATTTCACAGCCCTTTTCTTCTGCATTCACCATCAACGTTGACCCAAATTCGGTTTCAAAAATTAATTCTCTCTAGGAAGCAACTTTCTAGAATTTTGGAATATTTATACATTAATCCTTATCAAATTCCAATGGTACCTTATTTGCCATTAGAAACCATTGGACCAAACCAATATAAATTCAAGAAAATGGACTGCATGATTATATCCCTTATTTTTGCTAAACTTCAGAAAATTTACTTGGATTTTCCTAAACCATCTTTTCTAATCATTTAAATTACTTAAAATATATTCAATGGTTTTTTCATGGTGTCCTGTGTCACGGTGCAAGTCCTTGTAGGCTTGGATCAAAACCCAAAAGCATTTTCAAAATTAATTTCCTTTTTTTATTTAAAAAAATTTACTTTGCATTCTAACATCTTGTTTCTTCAAAAAATATAAAAAATTTTGATTTTGAAAAATCACTCAAAATCTTTTTTTTTCAAGGAGATACTCCAACCTTATTTTTTTTAGAGAATACTCCAACCTTACTTTTTTGAAGAGATTCTTCAACCTTATTTTCTCTGAAGGGATACTTTAACCCCTACTTTTCAAAAATGCATTCAAAATTTAGGTTTTATTTCTTTTGGGATTTCCTGGACCTTTTACCAAATTTTTCATGGCTAAGATAACCATTAAATCGAGACATGTCCCAAAATTGTCAATTAAGTTATTCCTTAATAACCAAGGTCAATTACGAGATATATCCTAATTGTTCCTCTTTTTTTTATGTTTTTGTGTATTCATCTTTAATGTAACTTTTATTATATTCTTTATGTGTTAATAACTCATTTCTCTTCTTGATGATGATTTGCATTCATGCTTTCAAAAAAATTGAATTTCATTAAACTTGAGACAATGTTTTGTGTAAATATCCCTTAAGTGCTTAACATAGAGTATCCAATTCTCAATTAATTCAGATCTCATTTTACTGAATCATCTATGTTTCTCCTCCCTCTTTAGTTGCATAAAGAGATATTAATTAAACTTTTATTATGAAAACTTAAATTTATTATTTAAAAATTTGTATTTATAAGAAGGGAATTACACATAAATGATAACCACATGATAAACCGAGGAAAACAGAGATTTTGATAATTTATGGCTAGATGGTACCAATTTTAGGCATTGTGGGGGGTGCTAATCCTTTCCATGCATAACTAACTCTTAGATCCTTTTAAATGAACTTTGGTATACATAGTTTCTAAGATTAGTGTTTCGATTGTTATAATTCAAAATCATCAATTTTAATAAGTATTTGGTCATACCTAGCCTAAATGATTGGTGGCAACTCTAAGTCATGGTCATTTCATAAAGGCCATCCATGATCTGTTAGATGAGCTATTTGTCTGATGATCTTCCCCTCAACTTAATCTATCATGCCTAATCCAAATCCTAATCAAGGGATGATCCAAAGGCGAGCTCTTGGTCTCATTCATTTTTAAGTCGTATCGTGTCACACGAGGGACACATTGCAACGCAAGTCATTCAAAATCCAAAATCTTACTAGTTGTATCAATACCAAAAGGCATGGTATCGATACTTGAAGAATACTATTGATACCAAAGGTGTTTGTATCGATAGAGAGTTTTGTCATAGCTAAAACTACCACTTTGGCTAACAAGTATTGATATAAGAGTGCATGTAAGATACAACAACCTTGGTTTCAATACAAGCTTACTAGTATCAATACACCATGCTTTGTATCGATACTAGAATCAAAGTATTGATACATTTTTGGGTTTTCTCGCTTAATGTATTAGTACAAAACTCAATGTATCGATACATAAGGCTATTTTTGGCTTAATTCGAGACATTTTTCTCCCATTGTATAATGACTTTGAAACTCGAATTTGGTCATGACACTAGCCTAAAAAATCATCCAATATCAAATATAAATTCATACAAATCATATGGATATAGTTTTTAGGCTTCAAATATTAACATATTTTGGAAAGTCCATTAAGCTTGATATAAGGGTATTTTATACAAAAGCTGGTTAGATAAAGGATAAAGTTGAGATTGTTCATTTAATCAACTAATGCATGGTTTTCTTTGCTTGCAAGAATCAAGATTAATGAATCAAATGTTGAAAGGTTTCACATTGGTACAATGAGTCATCATATTGTACATGTTAAAAGTCCTATGTGCCCCTTTGGTAGGTTATTCAAAGTGGCTGAAATCCACCCCTATATAATCCAACTTCTTTATTTAGTTAAAGAAAGTGTTACAAAACATTTACATTAGCCACCAAAGACCTTTGAGCTCTCCTAAATACTCTATTCTCGTAGCTTTCTTTCCATCCTTTCAAAACCCTTACAAAACCTCTCATTTCCCTCATCTCTAGCCTCAAAACTATCCTCCAGAGACATTATAACCAAAAGCCATTTCTTTTCATTCTTTCTTTGCTAATCTATAGCAAAAGATGAAACAAAATAAGCTCTATATTGCTTTATTACTGCTCAAAAGAGCTGAAAGTTAAAGTAATCATTAGGTTATGTTTTTCATCTTTTTTTATCCTATTTTCTGTTTTTCTTCATCATTATCTCCTTATTAAATCTCGATGTTTCAATGACCTTTTAAGGATTTCATGCATTATTATGTAGTCTTAAGATTTTGATGACTTTTTTAGTGTTTTGATTTTGTTTAGATGAACTAAAATGCCATATCTAATCTGCCATGCTCATTTCGCCATGATTTTCATCATCTCAACATTCTTATTTCAAGTTTAGACATTCATTCTAGTATGTTTTAATCTTTACCATGCCATTGAATGCATTTTCACCATGATTCCTTTGTTGAAATGTATGGATAACTTGCTGTTTTGAATACTTGCTCATGTTGGTTGTCTTTACTTAGTTAAGTTCATCATATGTTTGATCAAATGCCTTTATGATGCTTGCAAAAATCTTTTTTCAAATAAAACCCCAAGTTCAGTATATACTAACTTCAACTAATGGGGATTAGCATGGATTTAATGTTTTTAATATATTGATTCTCCAATTATGGGGACGTATCAAGCACAAATGTTTCTAATCATGGCCTTTTTAGGCTAAATAAATTCTATTTTTAGCCCTTACTCGAACCAAAAAATGTTTTCAAGTTTTCTATTAAAGTATTATTTCAAGCCTTTCATCATGATTAATGGGGTAGACAATGGATGGTTCATTAGCCTGCTCTCGAAGAGTTGGTTGGTCCATACACCACTACCATGGACCTCAATAATTGAACATTCGTATGTCTGATACTTAGATATGTGTCCATAAAAGCATCAAATTCAAGGAAACCCTTGTTTCAGCACTAATACCATTGTGGTCTTAATTTAAAAGTTTGTTTTTAGACTTCAAATGATTTTTCTAGAAATTTTTTTGACATTTTCCCTTGAAAGGACTTTGAATTACCTTTCTAGAGATACCTTGTTTGCCCCAAATCATTAATATTATGGAAGTTATGATTTTTTGAACCTTTGCTATCTGGAACCCTTATAATCAATAATTCATATTCTATTTAGGCAATTACAACCCATCAAGCGATATTCTTAGATTTTTTAAGTATTTTTCTTGAAAGTTCATAAAATTTCCTTTATGAAAGGTATTTTTTATGATTTAAAGATTCGAAACAAGTCCAATGTGTTTTTTTGTAGCTTACTAGTCTTTTTTCCCATCTCTTGCTATCCACGTTGGCTCAAACATAGTTTCAAAAGCTAAATCCACCTAGAAAGTGATTTTCTAGGATTTTAAAAATAATTTTACATTAATCCTTACTAAATTACCTTTCCAATGATAGTTATTAGAAGCCTTCATCCCAAAATAGAATAAATTTTATAAAGTAGATAGTGTGGTGTTGTCTCCACTACGCTATCCTCTACTTTTGTTGAATTTGGTAAAAGTCTTTTGATCTTTCCAAACCATCTTTTTGGGTAATTTGAATGACTTGAAATGTGTTCAACAATTTTCCCCATAGAGTTTCACGTCACAACATGGTTTTGTTAGGCTTAGATCAAAACCTCAAATGCTTTCAAAATTAATTTCCATTTCTTATTTAAATTTTTGGGTTTTAAATCTAAGATCTACAATTTCCTCAAAACATATAAAAAATATGACTTCCAAAAATCACTTAACATGTTTTTTTGGGATTCTCCAACCGCTTTAGGTCAAATAAATTTTATTTTTAACACTTTCTAGAACCAAAAATATTTTAAAGTGTTCTATTAATAGCCTTTCATCATGATGAGTAACGTGGACAGCGGGCAATTCAATGGCACACTATTCGGGAGTTGGATTGGTCTATTACTCTATTACGATGAACCTCAATAATTGGACATTTATATGTCTAATACTTAGACACATGACCATAAAAGTATCAAATTTGAAGAAAGCCATGTTTTGGCACTGACAACATTGTGATCATGATTAAATGCGAATGAGTCCGGGGCAATATTTCAAAGCTCACTACTCTTTTTTTCCTGTTACTTGCTGTTAATGCTAGCTTAAACCCAGTTTCAAAAATTAATTCTGCCTAGAAAGCAACTTTATAGGATTTTTGAAATATTTTTACATTAATCCTTACTAAGGTATCTCGTTTGCCATTAAAAACCTTTGGGCCAAATTAGAATAAATTAGGAAAATGGATAACACGATATTGTCCCTTTGCTTTTGTTGAATTTGACAAAAATAATTGGGATTTCTCTAAAGCATCTTTCTAGGTCATTCGAATAACATAAAATGTATTCAACAGTTGTCCGCATGGAGTTTTGTGTCGCAGTATGGGTCCCGTTAGGCTTGAATCAAGACCTCAAACATTTTTCAAGATTGATTTCCATTTTTTATTTAAATTATAGGTTTTCAATTCCAAAATCTACATTTTACTCAAAGCATAGCAAAAGTTTTAACTTTTAAAAATTACTCAAAATTTCTTTTTCGAGGTAACTCTCTAGCCTATTTCTTTCGAAGGGATATTCTAACCTTTCTTTTCAAAACTTCATAAAGAAACCTAACTTTTTTTTCCTAGGCTTTTTCGAACCTTTTATCAAACTTTTTATGCCAAAAATGATCATTGAATCCAAACACACCTTAAAATTGTCAGTTTGGTTATTCTTCAATAATTGCGGTCAATTAGAAGATATATTTAGACTGTCCATCCTTTTCTATGTCTTTGTGCATTCATTCTTAATGCAATATTTACTATGTTCTCTTATGCCTTACTAACATGTTTCCTCTTCCATTATGATTTTGCATTCATGATTTTAAGCTAGAATTTCATAAAATTTAAGGCAATGTTCTAGTCAATATCCTTCTAGTGCTCAACGTAGTGTATCCTTTTCTAAATCAAGCAGGAGATCATTTCACCAAACCCTTTATGTTCTTCCTTTATTTTTTGTTGCATAGGGAGATATTAAACTTTTACTTGAAAACCCATATTTAATATTTAAAATTTTACATTTAAAAGAAAATGAGTAATAATAACCATGTTAAAAAATCTAAGATTTGGATAATTTATGGCCAGATGGTACCAATTTTAGGAGTAAAGAGAGTGTTAATCCTTCCCCATATGTAACTAATTCTCGAACTTTTTTTAAAAATTGAACTCTGGTATATGCAATTTGTAAAATTAAGTGTTTTGAGTTTTGTAGCTCGAAATCACCAGTTTTAATAAGTACCCGATCATGCCTGGCCCAAAATGATTGACGGTGACTCCAAGTTTTAACCTTTTCATAATGGCTATCGAAGACCAGTTAGATGAGCAATTTGTCTAACAGTCTTCCCTTCAATGTCCACTTATTTATGCCTAATCCAAATGTTGACCAAGGAACGACCCAAAGGCAAGCCTTTTTGCTTTACCTTCTTTACCATGTTTTTTTAAGTTAGGCACTACAGCGTAAATACCGGGTCATGACAAAGTTGATAATTATTTAAAATAAAGATTTCACCTTTAAATAAATGACACTCATGAATATTTATGCAATAAAATTAGTTATTTGGCCCCTCAGTCGGGTAACTAATTTTGTAAAATTATTAAAAGATAAAATAATATGCATCAACATAAAAATTTTTGAGGCCTGTAGATATGGATTATTTAATTTTAGTGTATTAAAATTATGGTATCATTAAAATTTTACAAAATTATATACATGATACACCTTTACTTATAGAAAGATTTGGATTTACACTTAAATATATATGGTTTATTTTCATGCATAATTTATTTTTAAATTTTGCATCAATTTTTATTATTTGCTTAATGAGACTGTTAGAATTGCAATGCTAAATGGTGATGAAATTTTTTCTGATTAGAAAGAGAAAATTGAGCCATTTCCTGAGTGTAAGGACCTTGACTTAGCATTTTGTATGAACCTTAACAAGTTAAGTGCGCAAGCAAAGAGGGATTTGTTTGTATAATGGGAGAAATCTAACCGTTTAAGCATGATATACATCAAATCCTTTACAAGTAAGTCCATTCAAGGTATCAATTTTAGCTTGTGACGGTGTCAAAAGATTATTTGAAAGCCATTAAGGACCAATTTGTTAAATCTGATAAAGCTTTGGCTGTCAGCCTAGTGAAAAGCTTTTTGGAATTAAACACAACAATTCTAAAACTTTGCATAAGCACATTATGAAAATGAATGATATGGCTACTCAATTAATAACCTTGGATGTTAAGTTTTCTGAGTCATTCCTTGTCATTTTCATATTGAGCTCTTTTCCAAATAAGTGTGGACCATTTAAAATATCCTATAATACACAAAAGGAAAAATGATCCATTAATGAATTCTTTATCATTTGCTCAAGAGGAAGAGAGATTGAAAAATTAGAAATTAGATTTAATATTCCTAGAGCCTTATGGTAAGAATAGTGACAGGAAAAAAAAGGTGTTTTGAAGGTAAAAGAGGAAATACACTAATAAAAAAAAGGTGGAGTCGAATGCTTTTTTTTGCAAAAAACTTGTACACAAAAAAAATAATTACTTAAAGAGTATGAAATGGCTTATGAAGAAATGAAAACTCACTTTTTTGTATGTTATATCTACTTTTGTTAATGTTCCTCATAATACATGGTCGTTAGACTCAAGCTCAGTGAATGTTATTTCTACTATCATACAGGGCTTCATAAACTTAAGGAAACCAAGAGAAACGTGTATTCCAAAAATTGATTACCTTTATAAGTGGAAGAAATAGAGACTTTCGGGATCATTTAAAATCTAGATCAATTTTACATTAGTTTCCATTTCTAAATTAGACTTATCATGTTTTGAACTTAAGTTTATAAGTAGAGTTGTGGAAAATTTAAAGGATAATGTTTCTATTGATTTTTTTTGCTTAATTAATCATTTATATAAAGTTAATTTGGATCTAGAATATAAAAGTAGTTTTTAACTATGCATTTGATTTTTGGAAATAAAAGATATGCTATAAATGGAAATTTCTTTAATTTATGGCATAAAAATTATGTCATATCTTTATACAAAGAACTAAGTGATTGATACACGATGAAGTACTTAGTCCTCTTGATTTTACTAACTTTAACATTTATGTTGATTGCATTAAGGAAAAACAAACCAATAAGTCGACAAAATGAGCTAGAAGAAGCATTTAAACTTTGTAGATTATATATACATATGTTTGGGTACCTTCTCCCTTTGCATGTTCTATTGAGCGAAAATACTTTATCTCATTCATTGATAACCATATAAAATTCATGTATCTCTATATTCTATTTAAAAAATTACAAACACTAGATGCTTTTAAAATATTCAAGGTGGAAATTGAAAAACAAAAGGGAAAGAAAGTGAAGATTGTAAGGTCAGATGAAGGTGAAGAATATTATAGGAGATATATTGAAATGGGTCAAGTCCATTTGCTAGATTTCTAGAACAGAAAGGGATTATAGCCTAATACACTATGTTTAATGCACCTTAATAAAATTATGTAATAGAAAGAAGGAATCAAATACTTCCAAACATGGTAAAAAGCATAATAAACGGTAATAATCTTCCTCTAATTTTATAAAGTGAAGCCTTAAAAACTACCATTTACGTCTTAAATAAAGTTTGAATCAAATCAGTTAATAAAATTTTCTTTTGAATTATGACATGGTTGTAAACCTAATCTAAGGCATAAAAAAACTTGTAGTTGTCTAGTTAAGGTAAAAGTCTTTGACCCACACATAAGGAAATTGCACCAAAAAATAGTTAGTGGTTATTTTATAAGATATACTATTAAATAAAAAGGGTATAGATTTTATTGTCCTTGTTATTTAACTAGAATTATTAAAGTTAGAAATACCAAATTTCTTGAAGATCATGAGTCTAATAGGAGTAATCTTCCTCATAAGGTTAATATTAAGGAAAAATAAAATCAGATGAATTTCTTGTAGATGAATCAAATGTTTTCCAAAACATACCTACAAACTTAGAGAACAATCAATTCAAGAAAAATATTTACAAAAAAATAATATCTCATTAACAATGCTACTAAAAATATACAAAAAATAATAAAATTAAAGAGAATCTAGTAAGGATAAGAAAACAACAATCTCAAAAGTGATTATGTTATATATCAATAGGAGTCAGATTTGATATTGGACTTAACAGGGATCTTATTTCATTTTCACAAGCCATGAATAACAAAAATTTAACACTTTGTCATAAAACTGTGATAAAAAAGATGAAATCATTGCTAGTAATCATGGTTAGGAATTAATTAAATTATCAAATGAGGCTTCCACCATTGGATGTAAGTAGGTTTATTAAACCAAAAGAAATGCCTCCATTAATATTGAATAAAATAAGGCCAGACTTGTGGCTAAAGTTTTCACTTAAAAAAAGGTATTGATTACTGTCAAACCTTCTTTCCCTTTTCTAAGAATGACTTATTAAGATTATGAGTTACTTCAAATAGGTGTGAATATGACTTGCTTAAATGAAGATCTAGAAGAAGTATAGATGCTTCAACCTAATAGCTTCTTTGAAAATATTCATTTGGTGTGCGACATTTATATATGAACTAAACAAGCATCTTGTTAATGGTATATGAAATTTTGCAATGTTATGATATTATTTGTTCCACTAAAAATATTATTGATTCATATATACATCTTAAGGTAAAAGGAAGTAAGTCAATAATTTTACACTTCTATATGATGCTATTCTCCTTGGAAGTAATGATTTAGCATTGTTACATGAGACAAAATGTTTTTTTCTCAAAACCTTGATTTAAGGATTTAGATAAAGTTTTAAATGTCATAGACATAAAGATTTACATATAGGTGTGAAAAGATATTAAGTAAATCTCAAAAAGCCTATATCAAGAGAGTTGTAGAAAGACTTACGATGTAAAGCTGCTTACCTAAAATGGCACTAATTTTGAAAAGGGATAAATTCAATTTAAGCCAATGTCTCTAAAATGATTCCAGAAAAAAGCAAATGACAGATATTCCATGTACATCTACTACTGGTAGCCTCATTATGCTTAAGTTTGTGCAAGACCTGACATAATTTTGATAATAAGAATGCTTGGCTAATTTCAAAGTAATCTTGTCCTTGATAATTGGAAAGCTATTAAAAAAGTTTAGCAGTATTTACAAAGAACTAAAGCCCATAGACTCATATAGAGAAACTATAAACATCTAATGGTGATTGGATATTTAGATTTAGATTTAGATTTTAAAAGATGTATGGATACAAGGAAATCCACTTCAAGATGCATTTTTATCTTAATTAATGGTGTTGTGTCTTGGGGAATTGCTAAACAAATAGTCTTTGCTTCATCTATAAAAGAAGTTAAGTTTATTGCATTCTATGAAGCAATGTTACAAGCAGTATATTTAGAAATTTCATATCTAGCTTGAAGGGTTTTGAGCCGAAATTATTGAATGATTAGGATGTTTTTACTAGTTAGGTGGATATGTACGAAAAGATCTAGATATATGCTAAGAATGAGAGGGTTCTTAAAATTTACGAGGTTGAAACTTGTAAATGAATTTCAATTTAGGGTGAAGGTAGGTATGACAAGTAAAGATTGTGAGTTTGAGTGCTTGAGGAATCGTTTCTCGCACTACTTATGCTAAATTAAACATCATAGGGAATGATAGTCTAACTTGGTATGGTAACCTAATTGATATTAAAGAGATTCGTGAATATGGACAAGATCTTTATGTAAGAATGGCAACTTTTGCTTTTGGTAAGAATTCTTTATCTAAATCCTAAATTTTTTTCAACAAATAAAGGCATTTATCATCATTTTGTTTTAACTTTGTCTAAAGTAGGCCATGTTTGGCCATATTGATGTTATTTACTTCTTTAAATGACTTATTATCCAATAATTTTTATTCTTAGACTTTGAAAATTGAAAGAATTGTTTCCAAACTTTTATTTTATTGTTGATTGTTAAAGTAACATATTGATGCAAGCAACGATAGAAAAAATGTGACAATTGCAACAAGTATATTAACGACTTTAGAAATGATCATTTTGACTTTGATTGGTTGGTTTTTGATTTGAAAGCTAAAGATAACCAAAGGTAAGATTTGTATGAACCTTGGCATTACAATAGTTTTACTAAATTTCATAATTCATTTTTGTTATTTTTTTAACCAAAGCTGAGGATGCTTACAAGCAAGCTTGCATGAGGTGCCAAAGAGTTGATTGGTGATGCATGAGGATGACGAGTGATTAGCCAAGAGGGTTTTTAAACCCCTTTGGATCTCCTAACAAAATGAAGGTTGGTTTTTATATCACTGTTGCAGTAGCTAAAAAGAAAAGCAAAAAAAAAGAAAAGAAAGAAAAAGTGAGAAAAAGCAAAAGAAAAAAAAGAGAAAAAAAGGGAATTTTTCCATAGCAACATTAAAATTGTTTTTCTCTTGATTTCTATTTTTATTTTGCATTTTCTCATCCTTTTTATGTAAGCTTGAGGATCTTAAGCCATTTTTAGGTAATGATTTGTGCCAAAGATATAATAACTAAGTTTAAAGTCAAATCTTGAGTTATGATCTTCAAATGTTATATTTTTAGTTTCTTTGATGATTTTTATTTTAAGTTTCATAAAATCAATTTGCTATAAAAATATTTGTTTATAAAAGGATTTGGACTAAGTTTTGTTTAATGTGATTTCTATTAAGTGATTTCCTTTGTTTCAACATCGGTTTGTCCCTTCATATTATCCATATTTCATATTACATATGTTAAATGCATTTTATGTCATTTTCATACCCTATGTTCATGAGTTTCATGTCCATGCCATTTCTGTGAAAATATTGTGATGATGATGATATCTCCATGCATGTTAATGGGTCCATGTATGTTCATGTTGATGAGATGTTTTAATGCACAAAAATCATGCATGATGCCATTATTACATGTTTATTAGAACAAAAAGGTATTTTTCGGTGTATTTTGGGAGTGATTAAACTCTACGGGGGAATTTTGTAATTTTTCTATGATGTCTTCATGCATCTTAGGACCATTTTGTAATTTTCATCATTGTAGGGTTATTTAGGTTATTTTTCATAATCTAGGAAACATTTTGCAATTTTCATGCGTTTTATGGTCAGTTTATTTTTCATAATCTAAAAGTCATCTTGCAATTTGTATAAATTATAAAGCCTTTTAGGGTTAGTTTTATATTTGTCAAAACCAACCAAAATTGAGTCTTTTAAGGTTATATTAGTATTATCTAGAAAAAATGTAGTCTTTTAGAGTTTGTTTCGTCCCTTCTATCACAACTGATCAAAATCAATCCTTTATGGTTAGTTTTGTACTTTCCATAAAAATTGACCTAAATCGAGTTCCTAGAGTCATGTGGGTATTTTTCACGTTGATATATGTCCTTTAAACTCAATTTCCTAATATTATGCTAAAACGTCGAGTATGCATTTTTTTATTATAATATATGTTTATTAAAATCCGAGTCAATATCCTCTAGTTAAAATAGTTCATAGATAGCTTCCAACACATGAAAGTTGTCTTATCGATTATTTTAAATAAAAGAATACTGTCTTAAACAAGAAAATGAATTTTATTTTATTTTTTCTAATAAATAGAATTTTCATATTTCTCTAGTTTTTTAAAATGGGTCTAGAATATACTTTGATTTTCAAAATTAATTAAAACCTGATTTACTTGGAATTGCAATAATAATATTACTTGTAAGTATTTCAAAATAGGGTAATTATAATTAAATATTGAAATTTTAAAATCAATTTTAATCAAGATTTACGATAACACGTAATTAAAGGGTACTAATTTATGAGCATCATTGGGGTGTTTTTCCCTCCTCACATGTAACCGATTTTCGAACATTTTTCATATGAATCTTTGGTTTTTAAGTGAACTTTGAAAGTTTGTTTTTGAGGGTTTCATAACCCTCCAAAGATTAACTATGATTAGAACAAAATATCACCAAGCCCAAACAAATTGGTACTAACTCCAAGGTTGTCAACTATTTTGCAATAGCCATTTAGAAAGAAGTCAGATGAGCGATTAGATCTGATAATTAAGCCCTACCACAATGTGAAGAAAGAAATTTATTCATTTAAGTCTGACATGTTGGATTCACGATCAACATGTTACAACAGTCCCATGTTTGACTTCAGCTTTGACTTGGTTGACTTTTCACTTTTGTTGACTTTAATTTTGACTTTTAAAATCGAGCCTCTTTGATTTCTATTTCCCTTGGTAATTACTCCACCTTCTCCAGAAGTCTAAATAAATCGACTTATAGCCTTCATTAGATTTTTCGTGACATAAGTCCTACTTTTATAATCTCGGTACTTTTTTTTCAAATTATCTGATTAAGATTAAGTGTCATTTTTCCATTAATTGTAGCCTTCTAATTCATTCCATGAATTATATTGGGCTTTGTGATCCTTCATGCTTTATTTGAAAAAGTTTGAGTTAAGAAGTTCTAATGGACCTATACACTTAGGAAAACATCAATTAGGAAGCCTGAATAAAATAAAGTGCCTACACTTCATAAGTTATATGTAATCACCAACAAGCATGGTTTCACATTTTGGTTTGTTTATAAGATTTGTCACTTTAGAATGAGTTCTGTTAGTCCATATGAATGCATTTCTACCATGCCTCTTGAGACGTCTTTGATGAGGCTATAAATGGTAGCATTAATTTTGATGTAGATGCAATGATTAGATGGAGAATAAGCTTATCCTAATGAAGCCAACATGAATAGTCTGGATTAATAAATTTCATGTTTATTTCTTGTAATTATTTTTTGGTGGAGATTGGTTTAAACCTTCTACATGGCTTATTAGTTTAAGTTCAGTAAAAGTGCATCAACTTGATCATGCTAAAATGAACACTTGGAAGACGTAAGTTTCAATGGATGTTGAGTAGCTTCATTAATGGAGATAATAAAATTCATAGGGGAGTTTCTTATTGATGTTATAACTAGATTAATATTGGTGGATATTTTGATAGATATTAAAGAGAAACAAAAACTAGGATCAAAACTTGCTAGAGCTAAGCTCTGATACCATAAAAGAATTAAAATGGCAAAATGATTTTGTTATTACTGATTGATTATACATAGTTATAATAGTGAATATATAGTAGTGATACATACAAAACTTATCTATAAAAATCATTAGATATTATTTACAAGGTTAAGATATGAAAGTTTGGGATTAAACTTGGAGTTTGGGATAAAGACAATGATGAATGATTTCTCTATAATAGTTATCTTAAATAGCCATCAAATATTATTTACAAGGTTAAGATACTATATGTATGAAAACTTGGGATGGATTTAAAGTTTATGCTAAGGTTGAGGATGAATAATTGATAAGTGCCGAGTGCAAAAAGTCTTCAGACCTACCCATCACCATTAAACCAAGCTTGATCCACTATAAAATTTAAAGGAGTTAAAGGCAATTAATAATTATCTCTAAAAGATGAAAAGTCATTCTTAAGAGTTTTAAGAATGAAAAAACCATCTTTAAATGGTTATACTCCAAAATTATGCATTTTTTCTTTTAAGTTTTGAGGATGACAATCATCTCCAGTAGCATTAAATTAAGGATGATATTTGTCTACAATAATGTTAAACTCAAGATATAAATGACGTTTTTTATCATCCTCTTATCCCGTCTTTAAAAATCTTTTATTTTATAATTATTAATAATCTAAATCAATCTTACAAGTTATCCAAATATATATATACACAAGAACAAAAGAGATAAGTGTTCTGATTTAAATTAAAAATCTTTATTCAAATATTTTTAATTTGCAAAAAGAAAAAAAAATAAAAGAAGCATCAACCAATATTATACCCTGAACACTAAAGCTATGCTCTCAAGTTCGATCCATCTAATTTTAAACACGTTGAATATTTGAATTATTATTACATACATTGATAGTGGGGTTTTATAACTCAATAAGCAAGGTTAAAAACCTATCACATATCTTTATATTATATTTTAAAAATAAAAATAAATAAGTGAGATATGTGATAGTTTTTTACTTTGTTGTAAAAGTAAAAAACTCCAGTACTAGTATATAAGATAATAATCCTAAATATTTATTAATTTACCAAATTATATGGTAAGTTCGTTTGTCTTGAGGTAAGCATGATTGTGTATTCAAATTTTACTCGTAATTCCTATCAGAATATAAATGATTTTGAGTGTGTATAAATACGAAATTTATATACCATACGTTGCATAAATACATTGCATAATTAATCTACAGCGAATGAAAAATCGGTCTCAAAGTTCTCATTTGAAGAGAAAAAAATGGTTAGTGTGGAATCCCACTTTCTAATATATATATATGTATATATATATATATATATATATTAACGTGGCATATACAAGTTAAGTTTCAAGGTAAAGTTGGGCTCAAAGGGGCATTCAAATTTTTTGCGAGAGGTAAGGACGTATACAAGCTTGGTTGGACCACACACGCACCAAATCAGATCGGGTCAGCACATGCACTGAATTGAACTGAATAATTTTTATTTGATTTTGAAAACTGTTTTAATTCGAATTTATAAATTGGTAAGAAAAAATACAATTTTGCTGCCTGTTCGTTTTATTTTCGTTTTCATTTTTCCTCTCCCTCTATTCTGTTTTGACTCTTGTCATCAAGAGAGAATTATTGCATTTTCTCTTTGGCTTAGTTGTCGTTGATAAGTACCGTAAAAAACAACGTGATTAAGAAATCCTAAAAAATGAATTGTAATGACTGTTAAGCCCCCCAAAGGTAAACAAAAACCATTTTAAAATTAAAGGTTCTATATCAACTTGATTTTTTATTTTGTGTCGAACGACATCCATAAGTCAGTGTTATTTCATGACACTATTTGTGTTCCCACACTGCTTTACATATATATATATATATATATGTGTATATATATATATATATATTAATTATATATTCTGTTTGCTTATGGAGGAACCGGTTCTCTTTGTATTGGAATCAGTTCTCTACGTTTGTTGGCAATATTGAACTATTGACTATTTCTTGAACATTGGAAATAGTACGTTTGAAGCCGAACCTCAAGGCAAATTGTCCCCAGCAATTCCTACTCCTTTCTTGACGTCAATATCGAATTCACGCTAAAGCCCTATTTTTCACACTAATTGACCCACTGAAACTAGAATTAGATATGATAATATTAAAAATATATAAAATATAATATACATATATTATATTTAATAAATACAATAATTATATAATAAATATTTATTAGTTTTAAATTTAAGATTTGACATATTTAATAATATATATTATATTTATATTTATATAATTGATAAAAAAAATATAAAACCCAACACACACTACATAGATTATCAACTCTAACAAAAAAAAAAAAGGTTAAATCATCGACTAATACTAATAGTAATACATTTTATTGGTTAAGACATGTTCCCTGGTATAATACTGCCTAAACAAAATTGTAATATTTTAGCTACTTTAATTTTTGTTATAGCTTATTATTTTTATTGTAAGTTGTATTTTATTTAAAAAAATCAGTCAAACCTCCTCTTTTTTTAAAACAAAGAAAAGGAAAAAGAAAAAAATATTTCTTTAGACAAAAAACGTTAATTAATTGCCTCATAGATTTATCTGCCATGATCTAGACTTTCTCATAAAATCTGGTATGCAATCCAAAAATATAATAATAATAATAATAATAATAATA
>JBBYHO010000012.1:187867-216060 GCA_038382025.1 Adansonia gregorii
AAAAGAAAGAAAACCCTTTGTTTTTTAATTTCGTTTTCTCTTATTTAAAAATGTTATAAATTTTGGAACATTTTCCTTACAAAAATATTTCCTCCAACCTTCTCCTAACTTCCATGTGGCCTATTTTTTTTTCTCTTGGCAAATGGCATTAAATAACCATGTGGGATGAATGAATTCAATGCAGCCTTGCCTTTATTGTCTAGTTTTTACACACGAGCATATGAAATGAATGCAAAAAAGGAATGGTGAAGAATCATCTAACACCAATATCTTTGTTTCTTTTTTAGCCCCTTAGGTCATTTGGGAAAGGTAAATTACAGAAAACTCCAAATAACTGGAAACAAACTTACATACAAGCATGGGTATAGAGGGAAGTGAGGACTATTTTATTTCTTAAAAAAATTTTCAACAGCTTGACATTGAGATGAATATGATTATGCTATTAAATTCTCAATGTCTTTTCCTTGAATTATATATATCTAGCTTTTGATTCGTATGAAATATGGAAAATTATGACAAAAGTTAATAATTTGTTGAAATTTTAGAAAGATATTACTTCTAGATTAAAATTATCATGTTACTCGTTCAAGTTTGAGTCTAGTTTGGTATGTTTAAGCAAATCTCTACCCTACATAAAGAGGTGGTTTTATTGCTGGTTTCTTTGCACCTATGTTATAAAGGGGATTTTTTTTTTTTTTTTAGTTTTTTGAATTAATGGATAAAAAATCGGATTAGAGGTCAAATTGGTTCAAGTTTTGGGTTATCAATTCAATTGGGTAGACCAAATTGTTCAATTAAAGAAAAAAATTAAATATTAAATATATAATTTTGGTATTAAATAAGTATTAAATATTTTAGTTAACAAAAATATATATTGGAATTAATGGTATGTTTTAAAATATATAACTATTATGCTAAATGTTTAAATCTTATCACTTATAAAAAATTAATAAAATTAACAAAAAATCAATTTTATATTAGTTTAATCCAGATTTTTGCTAGTTGAATTGGTTCACTAAACCTTTCAGTTTTTGATATTTGGGGATCATAGAGAACATTAATTTTCAATTAAAAAAACTATTGATCCAGTTTTTTCAACATTGACGATGCCAATTTATGTTGATTCTAATTGGTTAAATATAGTTTGGATTGAATTCATATGTAATATAAAACTATTAGGCTTTGTATATTTATCGAAAATTTTGAGGGAAAAGAAATTATTAAAGAAAAAGTGATGGAAAAGAAAATGAAAGGCGGAAAAATGAAATTCCTTACTTTATTTGGGTGCACAAGGAAATATAATGGAAATCTTTTTCTATAATCATTTTTATAAATTTATATTTTATAAAAAAATTGAATGGTAAAAAAAAAAGAAATAAATTTATAATATTTAAAAGAATAAAAGAAAATCATTTCAAACATTTCTTAATTTGGAAAATTTTCAAAAAAGAAAATAAACTTTAAATTATTAAAGAAAAGATGAAAATAGAAAAAATAATTATAAAAAAATCATATTTATTAAAATTATTAATAAATAATTGTAATTATTTTTTGTCCTTATTTATTACCCATCTTTGCCAGTTGTTTTCCTCCAGAGGAAATACAAATGGGGGGTTGGTTCCTTGGGAAGGAAGCGGACCCCCACCTACTATATATATCATATATATATATATAATATAAATTATATATACTAAAAATATTATTTAAAAAAATAAAAAATAAAAAATATATTATATTAAATTTTCAATTATTATATATAAAATAATTAAAAATAAAAATATTTTGTATTAAATTTTAAATTATTAGTTAAAAATATTTTTAGTAAATTTTAAATTATTTTTAAAAAATTAAAAATAATATTTTAAAAATAAAATTATATATTATCGACCCCATATATTATATATAAATTATATATAATATATTATATAATACATATATAATATAATATATGCAATATATAATATATTTTATAGTATATATAATAAAAATAAAAGAAATATTTTATATTAAATGTTGAATTATTATTTAAAAATAATAAAAAATAACAAAATATTTTATATTAAATTTTGAATTATTATATAAAAATAATGATTATAAAAGTATTTCATATTAAATCCTAAATTACCTTTTTTTTAAATTAAAAGTAATATATATTATATATTACATATAAATATATATTATATAATACATATAAAAATATATTAGTTTTGGCCATGTATATATTCAGTTCTAATCATATGTACATTACACTTGATTAACATTTCATCATTATTGGTAATGTGGACAATTAGTATTTACTTATCTAATACGGTTTAGGGTCATATGGTTTAAGGTATAATCAATTTTAGTTATCTGTACATTTAGTTATGATCATTTGTACATTCAATTTATGATTATATGTACATTAAACGTGATTTTTATCTCATCGGTGTTGGTAATATGAACAATTAGTATTTATTTATCTGATATGATTTAGGGTACAATCAGTTTTGATCACTGTGCATTAAGTTATGGTCACTTATACATTTAGTTATTATCATATGTATATCACACGTGATTATTATTTGATGAGTGTTGTTAATGTGCATAATTAGTATTTACTTATCTGATACGATTTAGGGAAATATGATTTAAGGTACAATCAGTTTTGGTCATCTGTACATTTAGTTTTGGTCAGCCGTACATTCAATTATAATCATATGTATATTTAATTATGATCATATGTATATTATACGTGATTGCTATCTCATTAATGTTAATAATGTGCATAATTAATATTTACTAATCAGGCATAGTTTAGGGTCATACAATTGAGGGTACAACTACTTTTTGTCATTTATACTTTTATTTATAGTCATATGTAAATTCATTTATGATTATATATACATTGCACACGATTATCATTTCGTTAATGTTGGTAATATATGCAATTAGTATTTATTTATCTGATACAGTTTTTATATTATATATATATATATATCATATATTGTTTTATTGTATATATTTACATATAATTTATATATAATATGTGAGGGGTTGATTTCAATTTTAAAAAATAATTTAAGATTTAATATAAAATATTTTTAATTTTTATTGTTTTTAAATAGTAATTCAAAGTTTAATAAAAAAATATTTTTATTATTTTTATATAGTAATTTAAAATTTAAAATTTAATATAAATTTTTTTATTTTTTATTTTTATATGATAATTTAAGATTTAATATAAAATATAAATTTAATATAAAATATGTTTTTACATTTTTATTTTTAAATAGTAATTTAAACTTTAATATAAAATATTTTTTAATCTTTTATTATTCATAAATATTATTTTATAAATATATTATCTATAAAAATAAAGAGAGTAAATTCTTACCGTTAGATTTGGCGCGAAAAAGAGAACCAAAAAGAGAAGTAACGAAATAAGGATATAAGTGTATTACGATTTTTTTATTAATAATTTTAATAATTATATTTTTATTATAGTTATATTTCTTGTTTTTATCTGTTCTAATAATTTAAAGTTTTTTATTGGAGTTTTCCCTTTTAATTTTTAAGTTTTCGTAACTAAGCGTTTAGCTTTTAGCCTTTTTTACCATTTCTTGACTGTAGCTTATCTTCTGTTTTGTTGCATTAATAAAATTTTCATCGTTATAAATATCGGGAAAAAAAAAATCACCATTGCATTAATTTCCTATGAACCAAACGAGGCCTTAACATTTTTCATCATTATTCCTTTTGATCCTTCTTATCAATTATAAAGTCGAAATTTAAGAATTTTACATTTTAGATATTTTGACAAAAAATATTTGACCAATTTATATTATGCTCTGAATTTATTATTTTAAATTTAAATACGTAAAACAAATAAAGAATTATAATTAATATATTACCTCTGCTTAAATTTAATGTGAATAATATCTTAAACCATTTTTCTTTGGAAAAGAGTATTTTAATTAATTGTCCTTAATCCTTACCTCTAAGCGTCGTTAAACTCATACCAAACCTATAACTCATAAACCTCGGCTTGCTGGAATTTCTTAAACAAAAAGTTGGATTTATTTTCTAGATTTTCTAAAAGCATGTTTTATATTTTTATTTATTGCAAAGGGAGTAGTATACTAACAAATGTTTGATGTTGGCTTATTGGTAAATTTGACTTTTTTCAGAATTTTGATAGTCAATTTTAAGTAGACAATTTCATTTTCTTAGTTTTTTTTATTAATTATTTTTTGTTACTTAATTTGACTAATTTTCTTGCTTTCTTTTCTTTTTTCTTAGATTATGTCGTTATATTATTCTGTGATTTGCAAGGATAAACTAATATAGACTTTGTTTTTCGTTAGTTATATATATATATATATATATATTGTTAATTTTGTATAGTTTTACATGTATTGGCATAATCCTCTTCAAACACTAAATGCAATTATTATTGAGCACAGTTCTTACGACTGTTTGATAATTTTCATAGCGCAATGGGTCTTGTATTATTGATAACTCTAGCAATAGACTATCATTATAATCAACTAAAAAGATTAATATTATACGAAGAGCCATTATTAAATTTAGTAGAACACCAAATTTACGTTCCAATTTTATGAGATATTTTGAATATCAATATGTTTACATTATAAATATTTTGTAATTGTACAAAGCATCATGTTTTAATATGAAATTATATCATTGGTCTAAAAACAATTGAAGTAATTAATCAGCAAAAAGCCTGCATGCCAAGGTAAAACGCGGGAGGTATTCTGCCATGGGTCTTGCTAAAGGAATTAATAAAATTTTTATAATAATAACATTCATTATTTTCAATGCATTAAGCACCGTTAAAAAAAGAAATAAATGGATTGGTTAAATGAAAAATCGGTTTCTGACTTTATTTGGTATATATTAAAGAAATGGGATTTTAAAAAATAAGGAAAAATTGATTGTATTGGTAAAATTCGGTTAAAAAATCAAGAACAATAAAAATATTTTTATTTATTGAGATTTGAACGGTTATTAGATCTATAATAAAAATCATAGTATTTAGCTAAATATAAATTTTTATTAAATATTTACTAGATAATAATACTTATTTGATATTCTTGATCTACCCAAGAAACCCCCGCCCTTATCTTATTAACTAACTTAAAAAGGGATATTAAATACTTAAGCCCTCTAAAATTCACAACCCTTAAAAGTCTATCAATAACATCATGTCACCTTAACTAATACTCAATCAATTATTTAATATTTATTGATATTAATTTTTTAATTAAACAATCCGTTCTAGCTAGTTAAACTGATTAAATTAGTTATTCAATGTTTTACCAATATGATTTCTAATCTGATTGTAAATAGTAATATTAAGTGAAGGTGTTTATTACTATATTTATAATAACTTTAAAAAATATATTTAGAAATGTCATTAGCAAAATAATTTCACTATATATATTAAATGATAAATATTAACGAATACCGTGAGATAAAACCCAATTTTGCAATTAATGATGAACATTGATAAGTTCATGGCTAAGTATGTTGCATTGAAACCTATTAAATTGATGCAGCTCTCATTAGCCAGAAAGAAGGTTCTTTGGTTATTATTTGGGGTTCGTGCTGTGATCATAACTCGCATTAAATGGTATTATACATTATTGTAAAAAAAAAAAAAAGCATTGAATTGCCAGGGGACATGATCATCGTGGACCTTTGGAGCTCACTTGCTGGAGTTATCTCCTTTTCTTTCGATAACTACTTCGTGCACGCTCATCATCTTTACCACGGGTCAATTTCTTTTTCATTAGTTTTTATTGATTAATAATTATATATATATATATATATATATATAGATATATGCAGCTATACGGTGATAAAAAGTACATTAAAAATTAATAAAAAATAATGTGTCGAATTTTCGTGATGAACAAAAAAAAATTAACAACATGTTTGCTAAGAGCTAACAAGAAAAATAAAGAGAAAAGGAAAAGGTGAAAGAAAATTAAAAAAAAAGATCAATTAGTATTTTTTTTAATGTTGTACTTGATTCGAAAGATAAAAGTAAAAGGAAAAGGAAATTAAAAGATTAGGAGTAAAATCATGAATAAAATATTTAATTTAAATTGAAAAAATGTTTTTCATTCAATTTGATAGATTTAAAATATTAAAGCAAAAACTGTAAATTCATGGCTTTTTTATTAAAATAATATTAATAAATTTTATTTACGGTTTTAGATCAATTCAAGATTATTTATCGAAATAGATCAATTTTGAAAATCTATTAAGACAAAAAAAATTGTAATATTTAGTTGGGAAATCACCCAATCAAATGGCGATTTCCCAACATCTAGGTAAGAAATCGCCATTTGATTAGGCGATTTCTCAATTGCTCAATGTAATTTATGAGAAATCAACAAATAAAATGTCGATTTTTCAATCAATTATGAAACCAATGCATAATCGTAAAATAAAAATATGGATTTCTCAACGTAATTGCAAAACTAGTGGATAATTGGAGGCATGTAGTTGGGAAATCACCATTATTTTTTGTTTGTTTTTTCCTTAAATTATAACGGTCACATACCATGACCCTTATAATGCGGCTTTTACAGCCTTTGCAGAGGGATATGACCTCTGTCATATCCCTCTAAGGTCACGGGTAAAAATACCGGTGACCTTTTCATTAAATGCTTTAGGCAACATTTAATGGAGAGATGAAGGGAGATCTCTACAGAAGGAGTTCCTTTCTTTGATTTTATTTTATAAAACTAAGAGAATAGTTTTACGTAGAGAATATAATGAAGTTAAAGTGTTATTGAATGTTAAGTAATCGAGTTAAAGCTTTTTTACATATATGATTTAATTTTATTTATAAAAGTAATTTTCGACATGATTATATGAATTTTTTTGAAATTATATTTTATTTTCATTTGTAAAAGTTAATTCATCTTGACGACAATTAATTATACGTAAATTTATTTTAATTTTTATGTTTGGTTTTTTGAGAATTTTTTTTGTAGATATTTAGTTTAATTTTTGTTTTAAAGCTACGTAATGATAAATTTAAATAAAAATTTTTGTTGTAGGAAAAATTTTAAAAATTTTGATCAATTCAATAACGTCATCATCATCGTTATTGAGATTACAAGAGTATCATATATCATCAACAGTATTATCTGAGGTACTAAAATTTTCTTAATGATATATTTAAAACGGTATAAATTATAAATTTTACAAGTAATGAATTAATGACTTTTTAAATAGGATACTCGGTTGGAAACACGATCATGGAAAGTATCTTTTGAATCGCGGAATCCATTAATTGAAGGCTATTTAAGAAGAGCTAGATTTACTATGCATCCCTAGTTAACCGATGTCAATACGAGGTAGGACTAATATGTGCGTTGGTTGAATGATAGAGGCCTGAGACACATACATTTCATTTTCCATGTAGTGAATGCACAATCACACTAGAGGATGTTGTACTTCAACTGGGTCTACTAATTGATGGCAAGGAAGTAATAGGGGGAAGCCTGTTACACTAGAAGGCTTTATTTCAAGAATTGTTAGCTGTGATCCCTCCCGAAAACTTTATTCAAGGCTCAACTATCAAAATGACTTGGTTGATAGAAATGTTCCATTATATCACTGAACATTCAACTGAACGGAAACTAAAATCCGTTACTTAAGCATATATTTTATGGGTCATTGATGGAATGTTAGTGCTCGATAAATTTGGAAATTGAGTACATTTGATGTATCTTCCACTTTTGGCAAATTTGAATGAAGTAAAAAAGTATAGTTAGGGTTTCGCATATTTAAGGTTCTTGTATAGGAAACTCTGCCATGCAACAATTGGGGTGACACATGACATAGGTGGCTCTTTAATGCTGTTGCAGTCATAGGCATGGTACCGGCTTCCATTTCTTGCATCAATGGTTAGAGAAAATTATGTATATCCCCTTGTGCTAAGGTAATAAATATAAGTATTAAATTTATTCTTTGAGAACTTGCATTTGCATGTGAGTTATTCATATTTTATATGTATTTGAAAGGATGGTATGGTCTGAAGTAGTTTAGTCATACAACTATGGACGTAGAAAACATTAAAGCACGACTGGATCGCATGGGACATAATAGGGTAAATGTTGTAATAGTTTACCTTAGGTATATGCATTTTTAAGCTAACTTATTGCATATGATCAGTAATAATTTTTTCTATTTTCTCACCGTTTCTATGGAGGCCATATATTGCAGATGAAATTATGAAATACCTCCCATCTGAAGCCTTCCAAAATAGCCACATTTGGAGAGAAAACATAACATTAATTGTTTTCAGATTATGGAATGGCACTAGGCGGATAAGGTGTGAGCAAACATATAAGATGGTTTTATACTCAAGGCCGACCATTTATTTTCCTATCATCGGGACTTCAGGATATGAGGAGTAGGTCACGTGATTAATAAACTTTAAATCCAGGCCCTTTTATAGAGCTTCACAAGCATACTCGATAGCATGGAATTAGTCAGAGGATGAATCAACCTATTTCAGCAGAGGTTGATGATACCAATGCACCTAGGATGTCTTTCAGTCACCCTGAACCAGAGCGTGATCTTGGGATATTATCCAGTCGCAGATATTCATTCAGTCATGATGGGATAATGATGATAGGTGCTATCGGCTGAAGCCGCTCACCAGTAGGTTAGATGCCAACCTTTTAACTCTTATGTTAGTTGCTACATATATATCTTGTGTATATTGGTTTGGAACCCCCTTGGATAGTGGTAACCTCTCTATTTTTGACCCACCACTTATTGTTTCCTCTAGTAGTGGGTTAGGGTTTTTTTTAAATAGCAGACATTAATAGGGTTATAAGCAAACATAAGGATTTTATGCTGACTTAGGAAGAAGCCATTAAGGAAAAAGCACCGACAGTGGAAGTAAGAGCCTAAAGACATCAAACCAGGGGCGTACATGGCAATGAAGATAAAAATGTTAAACAAAGAGTATTGCCACCACGTAATAGGGGACCCCACATTGTTATTCTACATTACGCGATAGGGCCCCCTCGTCAATAGATATAAACATGTATAAGACACTTGTATTATACAGTTATATAGTTATATATTTTTACAGTTATGTTATACAGTTATGCAAGTATACAATGTTATACAGTGCTGTAAATGTTATACATTTGTATTGTAAAATTTTTTTATGTTTCTTATGTTGAAAGATAATTAATAATAATTATTTTTATTATGTTTATTATATTGATATAATTTATATTAGAATAATTGTAGAGGTTACATGTTCAATGCATGATATCGCTATTATTATGTTACAATAATTAATAACTATATGTTCAAGATATTTTATAATAATAATTATATTATAATAAATTCTAATAATATACAGTTATATTATCATTATATTATAAATATTAATTTTCTAGCTCTACTAGTAGATGACAGATGAGAAGCATTGATATCACCACCGATATTTGGGCATGGATCATGCTTGTCATCACTATCATCAACTTCAACATACTCTTCAGGCTCACTAAAGTCACCAACATAATCACCATGGGCTTCATATGACACTTCAGGATCAACAGCAGATAAACTTGGCCTTCCATATTCCATTTCAACACCTGTAATTGGAAAGTCTATCATTATAAAGTTGTTTGGCTCATAATCTTCACCGCTAGGAACTGTTGGTGACATAGATGAATAATGACAAGATTCATACAAATTATTCATGACCACTTATGCATCTGGAGGAAGTTGACATTCAGGATTCTCAAACAGCCATGACATGTATGAAGCTTCAGCATTATGATGTTCATCCTCAAGGTCGGCGCATAACTTAATTACACTGACATTAGGAAGTTACTGATGAACATGAAACATGCATATGACATCATCATCATAATCTTCAAGTGGGAATGTCCTATATTTAATGCATCATTTTTCAATGGAAATAGGAAGCCTATAATTGATATTTGATACCCTAGTTTTACTTGTAGCTCTAATTTTTGTATCAATTTTTACCTTCAATTCTTCTATTGTAATGTTTTCATCAATACTAATAGTTTCAGGGTGGTCACTTTGAAAGGTAACACTTTTTTCATTATTGACAATTTCTCCATTAAAATAAATAAGTGCAACAAATCTATTTACTCATATTAGTAAGATGAAAATAACTGTAAACAAAATGCTAACAATTGAAGACTAAGAAAATAAAAGAGGAGAATGAAGAAGCACTATCACTAAACTCAGAAAACAACATTAGTAGCTGAGAATGAAAATGACAATAAAAATGGCAATGGTGAACTCATATTTATAATGCAACATAGTCAACAAGATTTTTTTCCCATTCAAAATGTATGAATTTGTCCTATGCATTAGTTTAATTTTTGCAGTCTGATATTTACAACCCATGCATTAGTCTCATCAACTAATGATAATATAAGAAGGAATCTGATTCCTATATATTAGTCTCATCAATTTATTTCATACCAGAAGGAATATGATTCTTATGTATTAGCTTATCGACTTATTTCATATCAACAGAAATTGCCTTTCTCATGCATTAGTCTCATCAATTTATTTCATATTAGAAAGAATCTAATTCCCATGCATTAGTCTTATTAACTTATTTCTTATTAGAAAAAATCTAATTGCATGCATTAGTCTCATCAATTTATTTCATATCTTCCGGTTACCTTGCATTAGTCTTATCAACTTATTTTATTTAAAAAAAATCTAATTTTTATACAGTAGTCACGTCCTTTCAAACGTAAATAAAACATAAATCCTAAAACTTAAACCGTGTCATGAAATATGAATTGTCAGATGATTTGAAAATTTCTAAATGCGGTAAAAAATTTAGCCAAAAAAAGGCATAATGTTGGGAAATTGTGATTTCCTAACGTAGGTAGGAAATCGCCATGTGATTGGATGATTTCGTGATTTCCTACCTATGTTGGGAAATTCCTATTTCATATGGTGATTTCCCAACTATATGCCTCCAATTGTCCACTAGTTTTGCAATTACGTTGAGAAATCAAAATTTTATTTGACGATTATGCATCGATTTTGCAATTGGTGAGAAATCAATATTTTATTTATCGATTTCTTATAAGAAATTGAGAAATCGCCATCAAATGGCAATTTCTCAACTAGACTTTGGGAAATCCCCATTTGATTGGGCGATTTTTCAACTAAATTTTATATTTTTTTCGTATTAAAAAATTAACATTTCAAACGTTGATTTCTTAATAGATTTTCAAAATTGGCTTATTTTAGTAAATAATCTTGAAATGGCCTAAAACTATAAATAAATTTTTTTTAATATTATTTTAATAAAAAAGTCGTAAATTCATATTTTTTCTTTTGTTTTATTTTTCTCTTATTGAATGAAAAAAAGCATTCCTTTCCTTCTATTATTTTCTTATTTCCTTTTTATCTCCTATTAAACATTGTAATAAAAGTTTTAATTTAGCTTATCCATCCAATTCATCGATCAACTAACGAATCTCGTTTGAAAAAAAAAAGGAGAAAAGTATTCTATTTTTGCGTTCCTATTTTGATTTTTGTTTCTCCTTTTAGAAAGGAGACTATTATGGCTTCCCCATCATCATCACTTTTTTTGTCCCACAAATTACTCAAACTCACAAAGAATTTTAAATTTTCTTGCATCTTATTACTATAAAATTAAGTTACCAAATATCTTTGCAACATAAATAAACAAGAGAGAGAGAAGGAGAAAGAGAAAGAGAAAGAGGGAGAAAACTTTGTCAAAAGGTTGCTAAGAATTGATGTCCAACAACTTCAATAAAATTAAAATGGCAATGGCAATTAACAGCTGCCAAACCCTAGCTCTTAAACTTGATAACTTTGGACATTATATAATTATTAGAGATGAGAAAAATAATTAAATATGACACAAAAAATAATATAAATATAATATGAATATATGAGCATATTAAAATTTGTAAAATATGAATTATTAATGTATTAAAATTTATATAATATATAATACTAATCATTATTATGATACATGAAAATAAATAGATATATAAATTGCTAGGTATGATAACTAGTCAAATTTGAACTCAGACCTAGACGCAAATGAAGAGTTACCATTATTCTTTTATAAGGTGTGATTAACCACTATAGGAATCTAATCTTTTTAAGATAATCTTAAGCTTGAGTAAGTCATGCTAAAAGAAATAAATTCTAATCTATGTTCAGAACTAAGTTCGAGAATTCAATTACGTATAAGGAATGATCGACAATCCTATAATGCCTATCATAAAGATAGTACCTAGTGGATGATTTTATTGTTTTATGCAAAGAGGAAAGTGTTTAAATTCTACCTTAATTTCTTAGTGGTTTTATCTATAGAAAATTTTCTATTTATTTACATTTTAAAAATAAAATTTCTTTTTAGAGTTCAACACTAGATTTTTTTTTTTTTATCTTAAGGTCATGCATATTTTTCTATTTAGGATGTTAGCGCATGGAATATTCCACTAATTTGTTCTTTTAATTTTGCATATTTGAGACCCTGAAAAATTCATATGCCTTTTTTAATTTTAGTTCCTTTAAAATATTTCTTGATTTTCCATCCAATTTTCTTTCAATTGGATTTTTACACATTAATTTTATAAATTAAACTTTCCTTATGGATTTTTTATTAGAATTCCTACGTGATTTATGTCTCACATGTAGAATTTTAATTCACTTCTTAAATGCATTGATTTTAATCTAACTTTTTATTCTTTTGCAATTTAGCTTTTCTAACTTAATCTCTTCCATCTGATTTTTAATTAGAGCTTATTGCACATTGATTTCTTCAATTTAATTTCTCCTTAGGGTCTCTTAATTATAATTTTATATGATTAAATTCTTAATTGAATTTCATCACATGTAAAATTTTAATTGTCCATTTTTGTATATTGGTTTTAATTCAACTTTCATTCTTCACACTTTAGTTCTTTCGATTAAATTGTTTCATGAGGTTTCTCTATTAGGGACTCCCATACATAAACTTCTTTTATGTAAATATTTAATACATTTGCATTTTAATTGAGATTCTATGAGTAGATTTTTTCTCACCCTTTTTTTAAATGAAGTATTGTAATTGGAATTTTTTTCTCTTTTCACTTAAAATTTTCATTCAATCCTTCTATAATTACCATAAACTTCTCCTAATTTAATCATCACACACTCTAATATTTTTAATTAACCATTTTATTCTTGAAACTAAAACAATGAATTTAAAACTCCAATTTTTGCATAGGAATTCTTTTAAATGGGTACTTTTACATGTAGGAATTTTTTATTCAAGTAAAATCCATGCGGCATATCCAACTGTCTTTTTTCTTTTTTTTTTTTACCTTTTGCCAATAAAAATTAAGGTGGCATATTCCAACACATCACCAACCATTAGATCAATTTTTGATTACTCAAATGTTTGATGGCATCTGGATCAAGATGTTTTTATTTTAAGCTAATAAAATATATATGTACATATGTTATTTCTAATTAAATTTTGACTTCCCAAAATTTCCTAACCAATCAAAATTAAGGTTGAATTTTTCAACACATTCTTAGCTATTAGATTAGTTTTTGACTAGTCAAATCAATTCATGACCGTTGGATTAAATTTTGTCTTTTATAGGTAGAGATATTTTCATTCAAAATAAGAATTAAATGAAAATAAAATTAAAATTGTTTAGTTTTGTTATCGGAGTAGAGGTCGATGGACTTGGAAGATTAATCTATGACATCGGTTGTTTAACTGGGAGCTAAATTAGTGGAATGATTTCATGCACGTTTTAGGGTCTTTTGTTCTTAATGCCAATGCTGATAATCACCTAATTTGGAAGCCAGTTTTGAATGGTCAATATACCACTAGGTCTTTTAGAAGGATGTTTAGAGGGGTACAATTCCTTCTAAGGGTAAGTTTTTATTTAGACCTTTCTATGCTATTGCTTGCCTATGATTGATTTGCTTCATTGAAAAATGTTAAATTGGACTTAGAGAATAAATGTCCTTTTTGCAAGGAAGACGGGAGACTATTGACCATATTTCTTTTTGCATTGCCGTAGCTCATGGATGATTTGGTGTTCTTTTAGTTCCTAGTGAAGTCTAAATTTTGTTATTCCTTTAACTTTTTTAGACTACTTTATGCAATAGAGTCAAATTATGCCGTGCCACAAAATGCGACATAAGTTATCTAATAGACATGACATTATATACCAAGGATTCAAGCATACAAACTATAACTATTGTTTCACAAGACAAACACTTAGCATATTTGACAAATCCTACAACTAGGTCATAGAGATATAGCTTACATCCCTGATTTTATCATTGTCAACAAAATAAGCTATTTTAAAAGAGGTTATACCTCAAAGGAACATAAACAGCACCAAAAGCCAAAATAGGGGTTTATAAGTCCACACAAAAATGCCTCCATTAAAACCTCCATAGAGAACACGAACTCTTTTAGCCTTAATCTGAAAATGATGAACAATTTAATGAGCCAATAAGCCTAACAAGTAATCTAACCATAGTTAAGTAAATAACACCAAATGAGCATAGAAACAAAACTGACTTTGGGGTATTTTTGACATCTTGGTGCTGGATTTACTTAAAAAGCTCTAGAGGATCCAAATGTTTCAAAAATCAAATATTCACTTTGTTAAACCCAAAATTGGTCATTCATATTCATAAAACATAATAAATAATAAAAACTGATTCATATGAAATTTATAGTATATAAATAATCTACAAGTCTAAATATCATAAAAGGTTCATATTTAATTCTTTTCTGACACAATCCAATAAAGTTCAAGCTACCAACTAATCAGAGGTTCATAGAGAGCTCCCCAACTGTGCACTAGATGGGTCCAAACTCTCATAATCGTATGGGTCAAACTAACATTCATTGGTCAAATCTGAAAGGACAAATCAAATATAAGCTTCATTGGTGTACAGAAGAAATAAGAATCAAAATTTTCTCAAGAAAATCCATATGAATTGAAAATAGTTCAAAGCATTTCAAAATCTTAAAGCTGGATCTTGTTTTCATTCAAAACATTAAGTTTCATTAAAAACATATCATAGAAAGTAAGAAAAGTTAAAACCTTTAGTTAACATAGAAAGAGTTTCAAATGATGATCATAGGCCATATTAAAGAACTCTATTATTCTAAATGGACATAAATGGACAAGAATGTTCCTGTAGGATTCTTAAAGCTTTAAAGAGCATTTTTATATTTAATAGATAGACAAATCTAGCTAGGCATAATTTGATTCTAAGGCACGTAAAATAGACTTAAGAGTAAATCATAATTTATAAAGTTTGGAAACAAAATACTAACAAAAGAATAGCTTTAAAGTTCATGGATTCAAAGAACTGGCTCAAACTAAAAAGAAAACTGAAATCACCAAAACCTAAGGAATTAATTATAGTTAGTTGCTTACACTTAAAATCAAGTACAAAAAATACGTCAAACCTCCAAAACTTAGCTTCTAGCTCCAAAATCAACTCCAAACAGCAAAAACAACAATAAAACACCAAAATGAATTTGGTCCTGGAGAAAAAATTCCACATTCTAGTCCTATCAAATTAAGCTATTTAAGGTTATTTAACAACCTTTCAACTTCTTGCTAAGACATTCAAATGGCTTATACAAAAGACAAATAGCAATAAGGTGTCAAAGCATAAAATCTGGTAGCTTTGCAAAAGGACACTAGACTATGAGGTGTTTAGAAGCAATCCTAAATTAATATTAGACCCTAAAACTTGTACTAATTGAAAGCTAGACTTCTTAGGTTTTAAGTTTACAACTAAGCACTTTAATTTCTATTAGATATAAGTTAATATATCTAAGCACCTCAATTTATATAAAATCTAAGCTGCTATAAATTCTAGGTTATCACAGATTAAAATTTTTTCAGTTAGAGATCAGGTATGGAGGGTGTTTTTGGTGTGGCTATTTGGACTATATGGTTAGCACCCAACAAATTGATTTTTTAATGGCAAATCTTTTGCCCTTAATGCTTTATTATTCCTAGTCAATAATAGGTTTGTGTAGTGGGTTTAGGCTAAGTAGCCTTAGCAAATTAATAAATTGGAGGACTTTGTTGTTAGCCCTTACCATTTAATTTTTTACTAATAGCAAAGGCTCCAAAACCGTCATTAAATTGGTTAGGTTCTAGTGTGGGATGGGTCAAATTTAATGTGGATGCATAAGTGTTAGGGAAGTTTGGTCCTACAGAAATCGATGAGGTTTTACGAAATTGTAAAGGTTATATGTCTTAGGTTTATTCTTCAAATCTATTATTATTATAGATTCAAATAAAGATGAGTTAAGGGGTTCATTTGAAGCTATGTTTTTCTTTTGGAACAATTCCTTTTACTTAATTCTAGAGTTATTTTCAAAAATAACTCAGCTACTGTGGTTTCTTGGTGCAATTTAAAGGTGAATATGCCATGGTAGTTTACTAGATTTTTTTGCATCGATGGATAATATTTGTATGAAATTGTTGGATTTAAAAATTCTACATCGAGAAATAAGCTAATTGATTTGCAAATTCATTAACACGACAAAAGGGTAATCCGTATGGAGAATTTTGTAGCATATTTTTATTATTAGTTACTTTCTTCTTTTATAGGGAGTAATAGTTAATGTATCTAGTTATGTTAATTTGTTTCAGACTTGTAATTGTTTTTGAACTTAGACTTGTAATTGTCTCATTTAATATAATACTGCGGTTAAAAAAAAAAAAATTAAATTTGTCAATCAAAGAGGATAAGGTTAGTACTCTTATGACAAGAAGCATGGAGAAAGGTATGGCCCTATGAAACAAATTGACTAATTTTCACCAAACAAGCCAACAAAAAAAAAAAAAAGTTGTAAATTCGACCAAGGGGTTTCTGAGCATCTCAACCAAATTTCTTATATGGGGATGATATTTCCTTTAGGTTTTCTTGGCTTTCAAAATGTTTCTAATTAATTTCCTTTGAAAAATAATTTAAGAGTTATAGTGTTGAAATTGAGAGTTTTGTTTGGAGAAAAGTATATTCTTCTAATTTTCTTTCTAAAATCATTTTCATTTATTTTTCATTTTCATCTTCTTCATATTTTAATAGTAGCTTCATGATCCTTATTATTTAAGGTGATTAAGCTTAAGCTATGGTATAATTTATGCTTTAAAGGCTAAGCCTAGAGCCATGACCATTCTTTCTTTTTATTTTTTTGTTTGAATTTCATTAAAATCATGTTTTTAAAGATCCAATGCTCTAAATCATATTAATGTGTGGTAAAATAAATTTTAGTATTAACAAATCTCATGGCTCATACATGACTAGTTTATGTTAAATCTTTTTGTACACTTGATTCATGATTTATCTTGTTTCGGAATGTTAAGATTTTGAGAATTTTTGTTGTGAGTTGAGCTTGGTAGTAACTTAGGATGATGTTGACATGAATTTATGCCTAGTTTCATGGAAAATGAAAACTTTGGAGGTTATTTTATAAAAAACCAAATCTTTAAGGGTTAAAAGTTAATTTTTCTTTAATTTTTAGGCCATTTGGGTTTGTTTTGGTTCATTGTACACTATAGGGGTTGTTTTAATTTTTTTTAATTTTTTACCCCTATTTAAAGGTGTTCCTTTCTTGGTCGAAACTTATAGGGTTCAAAATAATTTCATTTAAGCCATTTAAGGGGCATTTCTTAGCTTAGTTAGACCCCTAAGGACTGTTATATAATTTTTCCAAAATTTTCAAACTCATCTAGGTGCATTTACATGCCTATGCCAAATAGATAGTTGCTAGGGAATAGATTTTTATTTAATTTATAGCCATTTTAAGGCCATTTAGTAATTTTAAAAACCTTAGGGATCAAATTACAATTGTTACAAAATCTTTTTGGTCATAAATGCTTGGCCTAATACTCTTAGTACGTATTGGGGGGCCCTTTCATCCAATTTCAACATGTTTTGGTACCTTTTATGCATTTTAACCTTACAAGGACCTTTTTGTAATTTTTAAAAATTTAAGGACCTTTCAATAAATTCTTGCATTTTAGAGCTATTTAGGTCATTTCTTACGTAAACGACCTACTTAAGGTATTTTGAAAAATTTGGATTCATTTTTAGCATTTTAGGTTATTCAGAGACTAAATTACAAGTTTAAAAAGTTTAGGGAACTATTAGAAATTTTTGTTATCTAGTTTTTATTTATCTCATAAGTTGCCCACATAGGGTAAATTAGTCATTTCATGATATTATTGAGTCTTTTAGGTTACTGACATTATTTTATGTTTAATGTATCCTTGAAAGGGCATTTTAATGATTTTATCGTAGAATTAAGTTATTTAGAGTCACTACTTTTATGTGAAAAGTGCATTTTGGAAACGTATGTTAGTCAATTTATAATATTATCAAGTCCTTTAGGTTTATCAGGATACTTTCACGTAGAAGGTATACTTTAAGGGGCATTTTAATGATTTTATCATAGAACCAAGTTTTTTAGGGTTATCGAGATACTTTCACATCAGAAACACATTTTAAGGGAAGGTTAGTTATTTCATCTTATTACTAAGTCTATTAGGGTCATCAAGATACCTTTATGTTGAAGATACACTTTAGAGGACATTTTGGTCCCTCTGACTAAGTCGGAGTCTTAGATCGAGTCTTATTAATTTATTTCTATTAAATAAAGATTTTCAAAAATTGAGACAATATCTCCAAGTTAAAGTAATACATGGAATGTCTCCCAGTATATGGGAAAGTTTTCACATATTATTTTAATAATAAAATATCATTTTTAAAATGAGTAAATAGGGATTTTTTTCAATTTTGTAAAACAAAACTTCGTATTTCTTTGATTTCATCCTATGAGGTATGAATGGCATTTTGATTTAAAAATATAAAATCTTAATTTTCTCAAGAATGAAATGATAAATTTAGCTTAGGAAATTTTAAAATACAGGAAATATAATTAAGTATTGGATTTTGAAACTGAATAAAACAAAGTTTTAAGTTAAAATGTAATTAAAAGGTATCGTTTTACAAGCTCCATGAGAAAGATCAACCTCTATTCATGATTGTCGCTTATTCTCAAACTCTTTCATGCGATCTTCAATATTAATATAGACATCGAAATTTATTTTTTAAGGATTTTGCAATTCTCAAAATACAAACTCAAGTAAGTGCCTATTCTCACCTAGCTAAAATAAGATTGATGGGGACTCTAAAGTAAATGGTCATTTGGTGACAACTATTTAGGGTGAAGTGGAGTGAGCGATTTACTTCGATAACTTGGTTTCCAAACACGAACACTAAAAACAAGAAAAATAAGGGATTCACCTACTTTTAAGTTTGGTGATTTGGGATTTGAGTCCTGACCATATTGCGATAGCTTGGCAACTATATTAGGGACTAGTTAAAGAGTCAAGCCTAAATTAATAATGTATTAATTAAAATTTTGATCAACTCGATTTCAATTGGCATTTAGTTATAATTTTTAACTTTTTCCAAAATAAAATATTTATCATTTTTTTTTATTTTTACGGAAATTCTAACATATATTATATTTTTTGCTAACCCTTTTAATATATCTATTTATTTTTATATGTTTTATGAGGAGTTTTAAGATAGGATATTTTATTTATTTATTTGGAAGGCAACTTATAAAAGGTTTATTTGTTTCCTACACACACTAAACATGTCTATATACATTAGATTCCCCTCTAGACTAATGGAAAGGGCATGGGTTACCTTATTTTTTAAGAAAGAGTGAACTAGCTTTACTTTCGCAAAGTTATCCTCTGCATAAGCTAATGAAAAACCTACCGGGTTTGAGGGCACCAATCTTCGCATAGGCTTGGAAAACACTCCCATTCTAATTGAGCCTATTCTATCGATTATACGATGGATAAGGATAAAGGTACCTTGTTAGTTCTTTCTGGATTCGAGGAATGATTTGAGAACCTATTTAGACATCATAACCTAAACTTTTCTTAATAAGCCATAGGATCCTCGCTTGGCTAGAAATACACCTGATTTTAGAGGTTACCAAATTAGGTACACATAGGGGAATGCTTCTTATCTTTTCCCTTTTATTTTATGTTCTAAGCATGTAAATCAAGTGATAGTGAATGAAGATCATCGCTTGAGGTAAGATCTTTTATTTCACATATGAACGAATATCATTTTTATTTAAATTTTAGATAATAATGAACGAATATCATTGCTTGTAGTATGATTACTTCTAAGTTAGGCGATAATGTACGAACATCATCACTAGTGATAAAGTCATTTCATTTGCCCCAATAAGCATCGTAACTCCTTAAAAAGTTCCCTTAGGGCAAACTTTATTTTTCTTGCATTAATTGTATTATTGTTTTTTTTGTGCTAACTTGTTTTTTTTTCTTTTTTTCTTTGTATATTACTTTACACCAAACAATGATGAACGAACATTATGCTAAATAATAAGATCGATCAATTTTTTCCAAAAGTACTATAATGCCTTTATTTTTTGGGGGGGGTAACATTTGGAAAAATGTTTAGAGAGGTTTGGTTCCTTCCAAAGTGGAGGTTTTTTTTTGCACCCTTCTTACACTACTACTTGCCTTTGATTGATCTACTTCAAATAAGAAATATTAAACTAGACTTAAACAATAAATGTCATTTTTACAAAAGAGATAGAAAGAATATTGACAGTCTTTTTTTGCATTGCCATAGCTCGTGGATGATTTGGTGTTATGTTGCTTCCTGGTGGAGTCTAAATTTGGTTATTTGTTTAACCTGTTTAGACTGGTTTGGATAATGGACTTAGATTAAACCATTTTCAATTAGAGATGAGGTGTGAAAGGTGTTATTTAGTGTGGTTGTTTGGACTATACGGTTAACACATAGTGACGTGATTTTTAATGGTCAGTATTTCACCCTTGATGCTTTATTATTCCTAACCTATAATAGGTTTGCATGGTGGTTTGGGCCAAATGGCCGTAACAAGTTAGTAAAATGGAGGACTTGGTTAATAATCCTTACCATTAATTTTTTATTGATAGCAGAGGTTGCAAAATTGAATTGGTTAGCTCCTAGTGCAGGATGGGTCAAATTTTTGTGGATGCATCATTGTTATTTGGTTTTGTTGGAAAAGTGGGGTTTTGCAAGAATGTAAGAGTCATGTTTTGGGTTTATTCTCTGAATCTATTGGTATTATGGATTCAAATAGAGCCAAATTAAAAGGGTTTTATTTGAAGCTATGCTTTTTCTAGAACAATTCCATTTACATGATTTTAGAGTTATTTTTAACAGTGACTAAACTACTACAGTTTCTTGGTGAAATTCAAAGGTAAAACGACCATGGCTGTTTACTAGATTTTTTTTAATATTAGTAGGAAATTGTTGGATTTTAAAATTCTACATCAAGGATGATCAGCTAATTCATTTGCAGATTCATTGGTGCGATAGGCTATGGTGCGTATAGAGTATTTTGTTGCATATTTTTTATCGTTGTTACTTTCTTCTTTTATAAAGAGTAATATTTAGTGGGCTTTTTCCTATTCTTGAATAAAATATTGCTGTTTAAAAAAATAAATTTCTCAATCAAAGGGGACAAGGTTAGTAGATCTATGACAAGAAGCACAGCCAAGGCGTGGTCTTATAGCACAAATTGACTAATTTTCACCAAATAAGCCAAAAAAATAAAATAAATAAAAAAAGTCACAAATTCGGCCAAGGGATTTTTTTCACCCCTTTGGCCGAATTCTTCCCCCTATAAATAGGAGAAGATATTTTCTTTAGGTTCTTTTGGCTTTTCAAAATATTTCTACTTAATTTCTTTTGAAAAGAATTCAAAGTTGTAGTATTGAAATTAAGAGTTTTGTTTGGAGAAAAGTAGATTTCTTGTAGTTTTCTTTATAAAATCATTTTCATTCATTTTTCATTTTCATCTTCTAATGGTAGCTTTATGATCCTTATTTATTAAAGTGATTAACTTAAGCTATGACATAATTTAACCTTTAAAGGCCAAGCTTGGAGCCATGACCATTATTTCCTTTGCTTTGTCTTGTTTCATTTAAATTTCCTTAAAATCATGTTTGCAAACATCAAGTGCTTTAAATCATGTTCATATGTGTTAAAATAAATTTTAGTATTGATGGATTTCATGGCTCATGCATAACTTTTTTTACGTTAAATCTTTTTGTGCACTTAATTCATGATTTCTTTTACTTGTGAATGTTGAGATTTTGAGAATTTTCGTTATCAGTTGAGCTTGATAGTACTAGGATGATGTTAACATGCATTTATGCTTAGTTGCATGAAAAGAAAAAATTTTAAGGGCTATTTTGTAAATAAACAAAACTCTAGCGTTTAAGAGTAATTTTTGCTTTAATTTTTAGGCCACATTAGAGGTTGTTTGGGTTCGTGACAGTACCTATATGAGTTGTTTCATAATTTGTCCATTTTACCCCATTTAAGGGTGTTTTTTAGCTTGGTCAAAACCTATAATGGTAAAAATACAATTTTTACATTTTTAGGCCATTTAGTGGTATTTCATAGCTTGGTAAAATCCCTATGGACTATTCTATAAGTTTTGCAAAATTTTCAACCTCATCTAGGGGCATTTACATGCTTAAACTAAATAGATAGTAGCTAGGAAATATATATTTTTCTAAATTTTAGGTATTTTGAGGCCATTTAGTAATTTTGGAAACCTTAGGGACCATATTGCAATTTTTCCATAGTTTTTTCGGCAATAAGTGCTTTGCAGAATACTTTCAGTACCTATAGGGTGACTTTTCATCCAATTTCGACATGTTTTGATATCTTTTGTGCATTCTTAACCTTATAGGGACCTTTTCATAATTTTAGAGAATTTAAGAACCTTTTAGCGAAGTTTTGCATTTTAACGCTATTTAGGTAATTCCCCATATAAACTGCCACTTAGGGTATTTTGAACATTTTAAAAATGAGATTTTAAAAATCGAGGTAATATCTCCGAGTTAAAATAATATATGAAATGTTTCCTAGCATATATGAGGGGTTTCACAGATTATTTTAATAACAAAATATCTTTTAAAATCAATAAAATCAATATTTTTTTAATTTCATAAACAAGATTTTGTATTTCTTTGGTTTCATCTAGTAGGATTGAATGACATTTTGTTAAAGATACTAAAGCCAGATTTCCTCAAGAACAAAATAATAAATTTAGCTTAGGAAATTTTTTAAATACAAGAATTATAATTAAATATCAGATACTGAAACCAAATAAAATCAAGCTTTAAATCAACATATAATTAAAAGATATTGATTTATAGGCATCATGTGAGGGATTGATCTTTACTTGTGATTGTAACCGACTCTAGAACCCTTTCAAGCGATCTCCAATATTAAAGTATACCTCAAACTTTGTTTTTAAGGGTTTTATAACCCTCAAAATATGAACTTCGATAAGTGACCAATCTCATCTAGCCAAAATAAGAATGATGCTAGCTCCAATTAAATGATTATTTCGTGATGACTATTTAGGGTTAATTTAGGTAAGCGATTCACTTCGACGACTTAGCCTGTGAACACATATGAGAAAAATAGAGAAACGAGGGATTCATCCACTTTTTAAGCTGATGATTTAGGATCCACATCCGAGCATATTGCAATTTTGAGTCGTTGACTTTTTTGTCAAAATTAGGTTGGGTTGGGATTGGATTCAAATAAGTTAGTTAAATATTTCTAATTTGATCACAATTGATAGGTCTATATAAAGTTATTTGTTTGTACTTTTTTATTTTATATTTTCACTATTTTTATTTCTTCAAATGTTATTATATAAATAAAATAAACTAATAATGCAAAATAAAATCATATTTGTTATAAATGAATAATGACACAAAGATATCAACTCCACCATATAGTTCCTATATAAAGATACAACAATAGTACTCTTCCGCATTCATGAAAGTTCATTTCTTAAATATTACCTACTTTTTGTATGTAATTAGTTTTTGTTATTGGCTTTTGAACGCAAAAATTATATAAATTGTAAAACTATAATTGGAAAAAAAAAAGAAAAAAAAGCCAAAGGAATCATGCTTGCTTCATTATCTCCCTCGGGTTGCTTTCCGAATTATAAGGACCATCTAAATTTTCTCTATGTATCACTAACCAGCAGCAAATGTATTTGGATATTTAAAAATGAAGAGTTAAAGCCACCAAAGACAAAAATATGGATCCAACGGATTTGATTTGATCTTTATTACGACCTTTAACCTTCTCTTGCAACTTCGTCCCTTACTAGGCAAACCTGAGTTAATCTGGTGGCCAAAGTTCATTGGACTAAACCTAGTTATGGTTCTGTACTACATCCCAAAAGTCATCAGGTTTCTAGCTAGAAATTCAAGTCATCACCTGAGTTGATTTGACTAATTTAATTAGGCGAAAAATATTCAAAGAGTTTGTGGATATAATCATATGTAAGACTTTTGTGCTGTGACAATAACGGTTAGGTCCCAAGTTCCTGTACAGTTTTTTTTCCCAGATATTATACAGAAAGCATTAAGATGCATGCATTTTGACCCATATATATATATATATATATATTATAAATATATATGTAGAGGACAGTTAGGTCCCAGGTTCCTGTACATTTTAGTTTTTCAGATACTATGCAGAATGCATTAACATGCATGTATTTTGACACACACACACACACACACACACACACACACACATATATATATATATATATAGAGAGAGAGAGAGAGAGAGATTTGAAACGAATGTTTGTTTCGTTTAGAGTTGAAAAATGTTATCAAGTAACAGGTAATATCAGCTTGGAAATACTAAGATTAAAACTATATATGTTTTCTTTGAAATACCACTGTTTTTTAGGGTTCATTTATGGTTTAGAGAAGGTGCAAAGTCCTTCCATTGCATGAATAAATAGTGAAAGCGGGCAAGTTCTGGAATTTGAGTTCAAAGCGAGAAACGAAGGTAGGTTGGGTTGTTAAAGGACATTGAGACGATTAATAAGCCTGAAACTAAGGGTCAAACAAGAAGGGACGGTGCCGTTTTCCTTGAAATCTAAGCAAATTTATCCCAGTTTAGTCCTCTCCATGTCACCACCCACTTTTATATAATATTTCTCATAAAATTATAGCCAAGAAAAACCTCCCTCTCAAATTTTCTAAGAAAATTAACTTACATTTCTTTAAAGTTTAATTGGTGTTATTTTTATTATGAAATTACAAGTGCAAGCAAAAAATTAATGAATCAAATCAAATAAATAAACCAATTGATCAACTGCCACAAATTCAATATAAAGTTTTTTCTGCTATAAAATAGGTCTCAAATTGAACATAGGAAAATCGATTGTAGATATTGTAATTCAAGTTCTAAATTTTGTAAATGTTATATTTTAAAAATAATTATATGAATCAACCAAGTTAAGTTTTAAATTCAATTTAATATAAAGTTAGATATACATAATGTAAATTAAAATATAAGTAGAATCTGCAAGAATCAACTTTCTAACATGTTAAACTTCCTATTTGAAATCATATAATTTGTTACATATTTACATTTGGATATAAAATAAAAGAAGTTACTAATAAAAGAATATAATGTCTTAATGATAAATTCTAAAGTAAAACCAAATTGACAAACTACACCCCTTAATTTGTGTATAGTATTGACTATTGAGGTTAGAAAAACATTCCATAGAATTCTTGAGTTCTAATGCTTTGCATTTATGAAAATAGTAGGTGGATCTTTCTAGATATGAGCATGTGATCAAACACCTCATCAAAAACTGTTTTGTTATAAAAGATTCTATAATTTTCTTGAGGTTGTCCAAGCATTTTCTTAAAATACCAATGACAGCTTGGTGTAATTTTGAAAAATAAGTTTCGGTATTCATGAGTTGGGCCAAATCAAAGTTTGAATTTTTTTTTAAATTTTTTATTTAAACTTGAATTTAAACCGATTTGACCTGTTATCTTAAATTACTGTAAAAAAATTAATTCCATTTAGAATTATCCCAAAATTTCTTTCTGTGCCATATTGGGTAGTAAATTAATGAACCTAAGAAACTGATTCAATTTAAGTTACTTACTGGAACAATCAAGACTGACTCCTAACTTTTGCCACATTGCAAATGATCCCAATAGGAAAAAAATGGTCTTCACTAATTTGAGTCCTATATAATAATAAAAAGAACCTTTTTTTTCTCACAAAAGGCGTCAAATTTGAGGAAAAATTGGGGAATGTGGATTTTATATTATTTTTTAAAAGATGTAAATAAAATTTATTTTGGTAAACTTATATATGATCGTTTAGGGTTCAAATTAGCCTTAATTAAACACCCTCAACTTTTTTAACACACACACACACACACATACATATATATATATATATATATACGAGAAAAATTTTGGGTTTGAACTAGACCAAAGAAAATAATTCTTTTCCTTATCAAAACACCAGCCTTTCTTTCTTGAAATTCGAATACAATTATATAAGTCTTCTTCTAGTCCTTTAGGAAGTCCACCGAGCCAGGAGTTGGGGATTAAACACCCCCATTTTGATAAAATTTCAACACAAAATATCAATGTATATAATTATGTATTTAAATTATATAGATTTGGATTCCCACCGACCTTCCTTTGCCTTGGCTTAATTAAAATCAAGTGATCATAGTGTGACTCTACTAAACAACACATGCAAGTTATCATTGTTGTTATATAGAAAATTGAACCTCTAGTCAACAAAATGTGTTATGGTTAAATTATTTAGGGGAATGTGCGACGGGAAAAAAAAAAGCTTCATGTGCATGTATGATAAAATAGCTATTAGCTTAGTTGAATTGATTTCAACATCTTCATAATGAGGCTGATCTCATTGTCAACAGGTCTAAATATGAAGTCTCTTTGGCCATCTTGAAATAACAAATTGCGGGTAGTACACGGCAATCCTGACGATAATTATATTCCATTCGCGGGAACTAATAGATCCAAAGATTTAGTGATGGGTTCTTGATTTTAACATGAAACTAACATGCCTGCCGTGAGAGATCACATTCCTATATCATCAAAATATATCTATCTATTTATCTATCTATCTATCTATCTATAGGACTTCACAACCTAACCTTTGATATAGCTTGTTTTCAAATTTAGCAGCCCAAAAAAAAAAAAAAAACTGTGACATAGCATGTTTTATTTGCAATACTTTTAACAGAAACATGCAAAAGGGTTTTCATATTGTAATTAAAAAAAACACCGAAAGGCATGATCCTTATTTAATTAGGTTCGGTTGAAATTTTTATCTCATGACTAGATTTTGATAGTCGTGTAGTTTATTGATCGAGAATTGACTTTTAGTGTTAATATAGCATGAATCACTTTTTAACATTCTCTAATATATATATTTATGTGTGTGTATATTATATATTATATTATATTATATTATATAATCTATTCCGCTTAGATTATAAAAATTTTCAAGAAGCAATTGTAGCTAACTTACCAAAAATATAAACCAAATCTCTATTATAAATCAGTTCAAGTTCCCTATAGCTGTTACACGTTGTTAGAAGTGGCATTCTTCACTTCAAAAGCATATATACAAACCAGTACTTTGCAAGGGTGATGTCCAAACTTCACGTGTCAAAAAATTTATGATTAAAAAAAGATGCTTTTAGTAATATTAGTTCAAAAAAGAGAGCTGGATTTTGGGTGAAAAAACAAAAGTCGTATTGTTTAAAAATTTAAACTTTAATTTAATTAATTTATACAATTATTTTTTAAAAAATATATTTTTAGTTATAATAATTTTTAATGAACTAAATTTCCAATCTCCCATAAAAAAAACAAAAAGCACTTACTTAAAATCTTAAAATAATTTAATTTAATTAATTCATACTATTATTTAAAAAATAAAAAAGTACACTAGCTCTTCTATTCTCAAACTTCCGCATCTTTCATATAGAAGAAACCACGTGGTTAAGCCAAGCCCATTTGAATAGTTAGATTCTCCAAAAGTCAACACATTTGAGAGTCACACGTGAGCAAGCAGTGATAGACCTGGCATTCGTACTACAAATAACAACATATATATCACATCTTCAATTTCTCCATCGCCGCTCTCTCTCAAAGCACTGCTCTTCCTTC
>JBBYHO010000012.1:216160-234327 GCA_038382025.1 Adansonia gregorii
TACTACAAATAACAACATATATATCACATCTTCAATTTCTCCATCGCCGCTCTCTCTCAAAGCACTGCTCTTCCTTCTTCTTCTTTTTTTGGGTCAGCTAATTATAATTCCAAGAATCCCCTTTAACAAGGCCGAATTTAGCTTCTTTTTGTATATTCTCAAACTTATATATTATTACATGTTTTTAGTTTTAATTATATATATAAAAAAGTGGAACATACCTTTCTCTTGTATATCTTGCCTTTTAAGCACTCTTTTCCCCTTCTCTCATTCTCTTTTTCTTCCTTCTCTTCTATTCATTATCTCTCTCTTTCTTTCAGACTCAGAAAATTGTTCTCCCTCAGAACATGCCAGCTGAATGTCCAGAGAAAGGTAAGAAGTAAAAAAATCTAATCTTTTTATAATCATTTTTATTAGAGCTTAATCCTATTTTCCTTGTATTTGTTGGAACCATACAGATATATAATTTCTTCATTTTCTTTCTCAACTTTTCACTCTAATTTTTGGTAATATGTATTTTTAAAAACAATTAGAGGCATCTTTAAGTTTTGCATGATCTTAATTTTCTTTCTGGATGATCTAATTTAAGATGACTACGGTTTAGAGGTCTAATTGCCTTTTATGGCAAGAGTAATTTATATAAATCAAATTAATTTATTGGTACATATATATATGGTGATTACTCACTTTTTTTTTGGTTTTATGATGCAATATATTTAGGGAGAGATTTGATGAGATAGGCAAAAAGATCAAGAGAGAAGCAGATGTTTCATGATTTATCTCGTCATCAGATGGGATTGGGAAGAAGACACATATTGGGTCCTCCTGGAACCCTAAATACCATTACACCTTGTGCTGCCTGCAAACTCTTGAGGCGTAGGTGTGCTGAGGAGTGCCCTTTTTCTCCATATTTCTCCCCTCATGAACCCCAGAAGTTTGCTTCTGTTCACAAAGTCTTTGGTGCTAGCAATGTCTCAAAGATGCTAATGGTAATTAAAACCTAGCTAATTCCTACGAATATTTTCGACTTTTATTAGTATTTTTTTTATCTTTATATCGTCAAAGAGTCTGATCATTTTTTACTAGGCAATCTGCATTCATGAAAATATCTTTTATTTTAACAGGTTTGTTCTAATTAATGATGCCTCTTATGGTGTAATTCAGGAAGTACCGGTGAGCCAAAGAGCTGACGCTGCGTGTAGTCTTGTTTACGAGGCAAACGTTAGGCTAAGAGATCCTGTTTACGGGTGCATGGGTGCAATCTCAGCTTTGCAGCAGCAAGTTCAATCTTTACAAGCTGAAATAAATGCAGTAAGGGCTGAGATAATAAAATACAAGTGTAGGGAAGCTAACCTTATACCCTCTTCCCAAGTAGCCTTGCTCTCCTCCGGGGCTGTTTCAGTTGCTGCACCACCGCCACCACCTCCTCCTTCTTCTTCCATGTATACCCAACCTACAACATCTGCAGACTATGGCACTATTTCAAATGAAAATGTTTCGTACTTTGGATAACAAGTATTACCTAGACAACGTGAAATTAAAATATCCCATTCATTTTTCTTTGTTATGAAGCAAATGAAATAAAATGATGAGTATTGCTCTTTCATTGCTTTGTCTTATTTAGTCACACTCAATATTACTGTCTAGCTTGCTTCACCAATTGAAGTCCATGTATGCCTTTACCTATAATTGTTGGTTGATGTGTTTCTTTCTTCTACATTTGTTTCTTTATCATATATATTGAATTTCTTGTTTTCCACTTCTCTTTACAGTTTTCTTTAATGAATAATTTGGTCAGTACCTTACGGAGAATGGAGAATTACTCCATAGCCACAAGAATTTAAATGCTATGATATCAACTTCTGATGTTATGAATAGCAGGATATATGCATCAACTGTTAAACTAAATGCGTTGGCTTTGTTGTGCTTCTGTTTCAGTCTCTTTCTTTCGTGAACAAATATTATAATGAAATGAGATATCATAGTACCGTAGAAGTAAACTCATGAAGTGACATTGAACCTTAAAATTTAATTTAATTAATTAATATAATCATAATTAAAAAATAATATCCACTAAATTTATGATTCAAATTTCTATCCTCGCTGATCCTTTCCCTTATTTAATAGCTGCGACCTCCATTGAAATTTGTAATGTAAAATCGGCAGATCCTAGTTGAACTTTTGATTGCGTGCGTAGGAGAAAGAACAAATGTGAACTCATTTCACGTGTAGGACAGAATATGATCACATGCTATTCTGTGCCATTGAAGGATCCAATGTTTGGAGAAAGTTTGGAGACCAAAGTTACTTATGCGATCATCCAATGCCGTGAAGGTTAGAAACTTCCGAGAAATGTATATATATATATATATATATATATATATATATATAAGATATACTTGCATTAATATAAAATTAAATTAATTTTTTGTAAGATTAATATTTTAATAAACCGATCATTGAATTTTGTAATATAATTATACTAGTCATATATATAAAATTTTGAATCGATGATATTTTTATAATGTCAATCGAGAATATTGTCTTTGCAATAAATATTTAGGGGTTGAAAGCTTTTATATTGAATAAATAGTTGGATATGTTTAATTTACTCAACACTCGGCGTACATGATCTACGAAAATAGAACATGAAAACTAACCGCTAGTTTATTAAAATATTAATCGCATAAGAAGTTATGAAAGTTTGCAAACTAATTTAGTTTATACTAATGTAGGTGGATATATATATATATATATGTGGACAATTATCTCATACATCGATGATAGAAAAAAAAACTCTCAAAAATAGGATTCATTGGGTAACACATATCCCATTTATTTATTAATTTTAATATATTTTATAAAATTTTTATCACCCAATAAACCTCGCTTATGAAGTTTTTCTTTTCACAATTGATGTATAGGATAACTATAACATATTTATGATTATTTCATGCATTGCCATTGGAATATGAAAACTCAACAAGCAAGGCCAATGGAATGACACCTGTCTTTTTCGGTATATTTTAAAAAATAGATGGGACATGTGTCATCTCACTAATCATACTTGTGAAGTTTTTACCCTCCACTAGTCATATAAAGATATTGTGAATTACTAAGCGGATTAACCCCTTAATAAAAATTTGACATTTAAATATAAAAACTAAAAATGATATTAATTTTTTTCCTAAATAAGTTAAGTATGAATTCTAAATCGACTTGTTAAATTTAAAAATAAAATAGAAAACTATAAAAACTAGCTAAAAATAATTAACAAAATAAATTTTCTCAAACAAGGCAGTGCAAATTTCAAATTGATCTATGAGTTTTCATGTAAACCAACCCCTTTAAAATGAAATAAAATAATAAACCAAAAATCTAAATTAAAAAAATCCTCAAGAGTTGCTACTAGCCACATGTTAGGCATAGAGGCCTTTAGCGTGGCCTCAAGTAACCTCTTCAAGCGATTTTTTTAACCATGTATTATAGATTCTTAGAATCTTGGGTAGATGATGGTTTTAATAATTTTAAACATTTTCTAGAATACTACCATACAAAATGATATATGGAAGTTTTAATGTAGATAACGTTAGAAATATTTTCAAAATGAGTGAAAGGAATAAAGACTTAATTAATTGAATAATCAATCAATGAGAAAGTAGTACAAATATAGCTATACAATAGCTTCAGTTATGCTTCAAACCAAGGAAATTGAATTTAAAGATCAATTGGAGAGGCTTCACTTATTATAGGATTCAAACGCCACTCATGGGATTCACATCTTATCAGTTTGGAATGGAAAACAAGCTTCTATTATACATTACAATAAGGGATTCATATACGCATGTAAAGAGGTTTGAATACCAGGTTTAGGAATGAGTTCAGTTAAAATATATTCTCCTAAGATATTCAACAATCTTCTATCTCAAAATTAGGTTAAAACTCTCTTAAAAGCTTTTAGGCTATCATATCTTTATATACTAGTTAGTTAGATTTAGAATGAATAGTTTTGACCTAGTTAAAACTTAAAAAAAAAAAAGGTTAAACTTATTTTCCTTGTTTTAGGTTTATTAAATGGCAAACTAACTTACCACCCATCTTGGCTGAATTTCCCTAAATTATTAGGCTAAAGGAATTGGCCCATCAAGCTTGGACCAGTTTAAGGTTTGGTACAATATAATGTAACTAGGCCTAACTTATGTTTTCATGTATTTAATCCAATTAATTCAAATTCAATTAAGTGCTTTATTCAAATTATCTTTTATTTAATTAAATCATACATAAATAAATCTTGGATTTAATCCAACATATATTTCTTATTGTTGTGACCCACTAGGTTTCGAACATGTTGGCAACAAACTTAAATAATCTGGATAATCATATTCATAGCTCAAGAGTGGGATCTAGCAACTCATCATAATCACCCAAATGTTAAAAAGTTATTATGATATTATAGAAACCTTCTATCAACAATGTGGCCCCATGGAAAGCCTCATAGAATGGGAAAGCACGTATGACTTAAAAATTTTTTTCTTGATGAAGAAGTACCCTCCTAACCTAGTCTCTTCCATTTTGAAGTTATGAGAGTAAGAAAGTATAGATTCTTAGCTCTTTATCATGAAAGGAGACCATCAGACAAATCGCTTGTCCAAATAATCTTAAATAGCCACCACGAAGTGGCTGAAGACTTAGAGTCGTCGCCACCAATCATTTAGGCTAGGTGCGATCGGATGCCTAGTGAAAATAATATCTGAGTTACAAAACTCAGAACATCGATTTCAAGGTCTACGAGGTCTAAAAATTTAATCGTTGGGTTTGGGAGTTGGTTATGCACAGGGAGGTACAAACCTCCCTATGACGCCCGAAATCGGTACCTTCTAGCCATGTCTTAACTTAATTTTGGTTTCTTGGGTTTTGGCTTATTAGCATTTTGATATAATCCCTTTTTCTACATGAATTTGTATGAAAAAGTAAGTTCTGGTTTTAAGGAAAATTTTAAGCCTTTGTGCATCTGGAAAGGTGGGAAACATAAAGATTTTTGACAAACAATGAGCGTCGAATTTAATTTTAAAAATAGGATACTTCGTATCCAACTTTAAAGGGATATTAACATGAAGCACTGCCTTTATGATTTTTGAAAATGATCGACAAATATGAATATAAGATAAACACCACAAAAGAAACTGCATTAATAAAACAAAAAAATTATATTGTATAAAATAAATCACACAAAAAAGGAAAAAAGGGAAAAGACAATTAGAATGTGTCTTATAAATATCATCAACTATGTAGAAATAACCAAATTGATAACTTTGAGATGCATTTGGATCCACTGGTTGCTTGAGGCATGAAAATTGGGTTTGAATTTGAAAAAGTCTGGAGCAAATCTAAGAGAGAAAAATTTGACTTTTGATAATTTTTTAAAAAGAAAAGCAAAATTAAAAATTTTAAGTTGACGAAAATCAACTACTTTTTTTGAATAAATGTGACATTTTTTAGGTTTCTTGACAAAAATGGCAATTTTTAATTTTTTTAAATGGGATTTGATAAAAATAAAATTGACAAAATTTTGAAAAAAAATCTTCATGCTTTGATCTAAGCCTAGGGTAGGGTGACATGTGTTCTTGACTCGAAGTGTTGCTCAGGATTGTTTAAAGGCATCTGAATGCCCTGAAGAGGGAATTTTGAAAATTTGGTAAATTTTGACAAATGTAGAAATAAAGGATAGCATCATGTGAACCCTATTTCTGATTGTATTCTAGATTAATCCTAAGGTTTTGGGGGCCAATTGAGGTACCATTAGAAAGTGACTCGATAAGAGTTAGTATAAAAATGTTTCAAAAATCCTCAAACATCTATTTCTAGAAGGAAATAATTTTTGAAGTTAGATCTAATGAGATGTTGATAGCACATACCGAGGAAAGGGTGCGGTGTACTTTGAAAAATCATACCCAACTCATTCGAAATTGTTAATTACAAATGATACATTTATGAAAAGGAATTTCACAAACGTTTTAGGAAAAACATTTTAAAAATTTATAAAAATCTTCTAATAGGCTGAATCGACCTAAACAGAATATAGATCGATGATTCTAAGGGTTTTAGATAGCATTAGCTCGAAAAATCATAACTTCTTCATCTGAAATGATCTGAGGGCAAATGAGACATAGGTGGAAGGTAATTCGATGTTCTTTTTAGGGTAAAATATCAAAAAATTCATGAAAAATTGTTTAGGTTTAAAAATGATTTTCAACTTATAACTTCATGTTGGGAGGACAACACATGGAAGTTTTTTGGTTTTTCGGGCTTCCTAGAGCTAGACTCAAGTGTTGGACAGATGAATGTTTGCAACAACAGAGGGTTAATGACAATGGCTTCACAAGCTCATTTGCATAATCCGGAGTAGTTTAGAACAATGAAATAGCCCATTAACATGTCATAAGCAAAGGACTCTAGACAAAAAATCAAGGCACAAATAACTTTTGACAATTAAAAAGGACTTTTTTTTAAGACAAAACATTTAGCCTAAAAAAACCTTGAATCCAAACACAGAAAGCTTTATTTTTCCCCAAATTACAAGACCAAAAAATAAAAAACTTTTAAGTCCATGTTAATCTCTATTTATTGAAATTAACATAGCCTTAACTTAGGGGATTTTTGGAAAAAAAGATTTTTGACAAGTAATGAACAAACATTTTGATAAGCATGTAATGAGATAAACATGATATTCATGACGATAAACATGAGAAGCACATTCAAATAAGCAAAGATGACATATAGACATGGAAAATGTTTACGACATGTGAAAACGAGTTTGAAAATGAATGAATATGTTAGCTTAACGGATGACATCAAGAATATGCCATGGAAATGATATAAACATATTTAAACAAAGAAAAAAAACTCGTTGGAATTTGATAACAACATCAAAATACATTTTTAAGATAAACCAAGCACATAGAATAAGGAAACATGATGAAGGATTCAATGAAACATGAAAAAACCCTAAGGCTACCAAATCCAGGGCCACAATATGCATTAAAATCCTAAGACAAGGTCATGGTCAGCATGCTAAAGCTCATTAAAAAGATGGAAATGTGAAAACAAGTAGATAAAGGCAAAAAGGATAAGGAATATACTCCAAAAGCTTTGAGAACCTTATTCAATAAAAAAGACTTTGCACTTATAGTCATTTTTTTCCTTTCTTTGCTATGTTTAGCAAGAAAATGTGGCTAAGAATATGTTTGAAGGTTGTTATATCAATGGAGAGGGGTTTTTTGAAGAGAGATTATGGTTATGAAGGTTTTTTAGAGGGGCTAAAGAAGAGCTACCGGAATGAAAATTTTTTAATTATGGTGGCCGATGTAAATATGTGTAAAGGTATATGTGAATCTTTCTAAAGCCTGTTGAGAATATTATGTTATATGGCCATATGAATAGTAAAGAAAAAAATTCAAAAAGTAGAGGTATATTAGGGTTTTAGTGTATTATCTTAAATGTAGATAAAGTACTATGCCTAGCTATCATTCAAATTCATTGGCTTGCTTAACAAAAGCAGTGGATCAAAGCCACATTATACAGCTAAGTCATGAGAAAGTCCTAGGTAAAAATAAAGTATACAAAACTAGAGGCATACGTAACTCACTTTCAAATTTCAATTGTAAATTGTAATATGCCAAATGAAAAATATAAAATCAAATATCTTACCCTATATAACTGCTCTATAATTAGATTTAACAATTCATACAAAAGTACGTATTATATTTATATTTTTTTCGTCTTAATCCTGTTAAAATAAACATAACATAAATTATTAAATGTATCTATTTTAAATAAAAATATAATATATTTATTAAATATGCCATATTAATTTGAATAATATAGAATTTAGCTATATATATTTTTTAAAAATGTACGCCAATTTTCCAATTCACATGTTTCTTTCTTTTTCTTTTTCTTTTTTTGAATTTTTGAGAAATTGGAATCCAAATTTGTTTTTTAATTTTAACCAAAAATATGTATATACATATTATTAAGTCAAATGCCAAGGTGTTAACGTGCACTACAAAATTTATAGCAATTGAAGATGACCAATAATTGTCTCAAAAAAATAAAAGAAGGATCTTAGAAGTTTTAAAGATATAAAATTGTCCCAAATAGTCATCTTCTATATTTATGTCTCTGAAAAGTTTAGAGACAAATATCATTCCCATTATTATTAAATTAAGGATGACATTCGTCTTTTATATTGAAAAATCCAAGATATAAATGGTGTTTTCTTTAATCATTCCCTTATCTCGTTTTTAAAAATATCTTATTTTATAATGATACATATTTCAACAACAGTAAAAAACCCTGGAATTCCTGAACTATTGAAAGATTTTTTCTATCATCAAATTAAATGATAGTGTGACCACTATAACCAGTCAAACCATTCATATTTCCCCTTACCCAATGTAGATAGGAGTATGGTTGAATGTATATATAGACTTAAATACATTAATTTTTCTAGTCATTGAAAAGGAAAAAAATTGCTACTATAGCTATGCTGGAGATAGATTTGGTCAAGAATTTGAGGCTAATTGGTAAAATGCCAACGGTGAAAAAATGTGTGAAAACTAGCATCATGGATTCTTACCCTAATTGAGACCATTTTCATTAAGAATGTCTTGCCTTCAAATGATCTCTCTACCAAGGAAAAAAAAAAAGAAAGAAAATGAAATAGAAATAAAAATAGAAAAACATATAGATTTTGTGTGGTAATTGTTGGATATCAATAAAGAAAATTATGTGTCTACATAGTGCATAAATATGATGCATGATTGATATCCGAGGTGAATGAGAAATTATTCTTATAATACCTACTTAAAGAGGAAGAGAATCTAGTTTAGATAAGTATTCTATTTAAATATCAAATTACATTTGAAATTTAAATTTTAAAATTTAAATTCGGATATTATCTTGATTTTTAGAATCTAAATTTAAATTTTAAATTTTAAAACTTGAAAAAGATTTTATCCTTCTAAATCTTATCACATTATGTTTTAACACCTATAAATAAGTGTAAAACTGGAGAAGAAAAAAACACCAAAATCATCTTCCTTTTTTCTATTCCTGTAATCATCCGAAAGAGAATTTCATCATTTTTAGTTCGTAGTGTTACGCTTGTAAGTGCTAACAATCGCAACATGATCGAGGAGGCCTGGGAGACGTGTTGCAAATACTGTCGAGCAAATTGGTGGCAAGCAATAAACTTCTTAAGGTCAGAAGTTCAACCTTGACTCGATCGTGTAACATCTGACGTTTCAATTTTTTCGGTAACATGTATAGTTATTCTATTATTTTTCGATTAGGTTACTTAATTTATTCCCATATCATTTTAACTGTTTGTTCATTTTACAGTAGTTCGAATCTAACAATCTTAAGACATTTATTTTGGTATTTTTTTTATATACTATCTATTCTTACTCTGTTTGGCATATTAAGTTTCGATACTGTTTTCTGATTTTAGTGTTTTCGATACTGTTTTAATAATCTTTTATTATTATTCTGTTCGACACTATTTTTTTTCAATTCTGCTTGACCGATTTTGTTAAAGTGGTGAGTTCCTTTTTAACAACAGCTATTTTGTTTATAATAGATTGATGCTTTCCTACATTTGTATTGCTCAGATCTTATCAATAGTTCATAATTGTTCTGCATGGTTATAATGGCTTCATTGGTTTTGCCAGGATTATTTTTTATTTTTAATTAATCATTGTGATTTTTTTCAAGTTAATTATATTCACTGTTTGATTTCGTATATTGGGAACTAGATGATATACTTCATATATTGTTGTTTGGTCTTTTTGTTCCTTTATTCTTTTCGTGTATGTATTATTAATTTTTTAATTCGTTTTTTGTTAAGAGTCAAATCATGAAACACGGGTTGTTAAAAAAATTTTTTTCTCAATATTGATTTACATCGCTTTGGTAGTTGAGATGTTTGTTGTTGATTCTTGGATACTACTTTGTCAGTTTCCTAGCATATATATGGTTGCTTTTTAGATTTTTTTAATATAATTATAATTTTACACCTTCCGTGGCCTTATCATTTTGATACTCTGTTTCTTTCGATTGATTCTTTTCAATTGTGTTACTTGTATATTTATTTATATTCGATTTAATTGGTTAATTTGTTTTGGAATAAGAGGTATATATTTAATATATTTAATATATATATCTTTTTAATATTATTTCAACTTGTTTTTAACAAGATTGAAAATTAGAAATAAAGTCGATCCTATTATTTTAAAATAATAGATGGAAAAATTGACTGTCGATAATACGAATACGCCCGTAGCATAATTCCCTCCATATGCTATGCATGGTGAGAGACCCAAGAAGTTCAACAGTGTGAACTTAAAGCGATGGTAATATAAAATACTACATTATTTAACTCTAAATTTAACCCTTATTTTACGGGCGGAGGCCTTGGTTCTTAAAGAACGAGAAATGGATGATACTGAGGTGGCCTCAAGGGATGCATGGAAATATTCAGATTTCTTATATGGACTAATAATATGTTATACGTTTATAATCTGATAAAAATAGCGAGAAAGCTGTGGGAGTCCTTTGGACAAAAAGTAAAAATCGAGGATGCCAGAAAGAAAAAATTCATAATTGGTCAATTTTTGAACTTCAAGATGGTGGACTCAAAAACTATGATTTCGTTAAGAACTGAGAAAGATATTCTTGATTCAGATAAGAAGGGTGGTATTCAAACTATGAATGGCAAGGCAAATGTTATCAAACATTCTTGTGTATGGAACAATCCTGGACATCGTGCTAGAGATTATTATCATAACAAAAATAAGAAAGTTCAAGGCAACTTAAATGTTGACAATGAGATTGAGCTTGCTGCTGTAGTGACAAAAGTGATTATATGGAAAACCGGATAACTTAGTGGGTTAACACCGTGCCACTTGTCACGTGTGTTCTAATAGGAAAAGTTTTGCTAAGTATAAAGAAACTGCTCATGAAAAGCAAATATTTATGGTAAACTCTTCGGTAAGTAAAATAAAAGGTCGTGGGAAGGTGGTGCTCAAGATGACATCTGGAAAAGAACTAACCTTGAATAATGTGGCTTATATTCCTAAAATTTGTAAGAATTTGGTATCTGGGTCTCTATTGAGCAAGAACGGATTTAGGTTGGTCTTTGAGTCTGACCAATTTGTACTCACTAAAATTGGATGTTTGTAGGTAGAGGTTATCTATATGATGGGCTTTTTAAACACAATGTAATGGGAGTTGTAACCAAGAATAATGAGAGAAATAAAATGACTTCTTCAGCTTATTTGCTTAAGTCTTCTAATCTATAGCATGATAGATTAGGCCACGTGAATTATAAGACCTTGCAAAGGATTAGCGATTTGGACTTGCTTCTGAAAATTTAGATTGATAAAAATTACAAGTGTGAGACTTGCGCGGAATCCAAATTTGCTAAGGCTCTTTTCTATTCAATAGAAAGACAGAGCGAACCTCCAGATCTAATTCACATAGATATCTGTGACTTAAAGTTCGTGCAAACTAGAGATGGTAATAAGCATTTCATTATTTTTATAGATGATTGCATGAGGTATTGTTACGTCTATTTGCTAAAAAGCAAAGATGAGGCCTTAAAAGCCTTTAAACTCTTTAAAATCGAGGTTGAAAATCAACTAAGTAAAAGGATTAAGGAAATAAGAAGTGATAGAGGTGGTGAATACGATGCATCGTTTAATGAGTTCTGCGTAGAACATGGAATTATCCATCAAACCACTACCCTTATTCAGCTCAACAAAACGGTATTGCGGAGTGTAAAAATTGTACGCTGAAAGATATGATGAACACTTTGTTGATAAGCTCGGGGTTACCATAAAACTTGTGGGGGGAGTCTATTTTAACAGCCAACTATATATTAAATAAAATACCCCACAAGAAATCAGACAAGAAACCGTATGAGTTATGGAAAGGTCGGAGACCTTCCTACAAATACATGAAAGTGTGGGGGTGTCTTGCTAAGGTAGTGATTTCTCCGCCTAAAAGGTCAAGATTGGACCTAAGACTGTAAATTGAATATTCATTGGATATGCAAATAATAGTGCGGCTTATCATTTTCTTATGTATAAGTCAGACATTCTTGAAATTCATGTTAATATGATTTTTGAATTGAGGAATTCTTCATTTTTTGAAGATGTATTTCCCTACAAAGGAACATAAAGAAAATAAGACTACGAAAAGAGCCCTGGGACTTAAGTAGTGATCCATAAGTGGATGAGGAGGGACAAATAAAACCCCAAAAGAGTAAACAGACTAAAGTACCGACTACTTATGGTCCAGACTTTCTAACGTATTTGTTAGAAAATGAACCTCAAATGTTTAAAAAGGCTATGTCATCTCCAAAAGCACCATTATAGAAAGATGCTGTCAACAATGTAATAGAATCCATCATGCAAAATCATACATAGGAACTGGTGGATCTTCTTTAAGGGCATAAGCTGTTAGGATCCAAATGGATATTTAAAAGGAAGATGAAGGCAGATAGATCTATAGAAAAGTATAAAGCCTGGCTTGTAATAAAAAGGGTACAAGCAAAAGGAAAGGCTTGATTACTTTGATACGTACTCACTAGTTACTAGTATAACATCCATTCGAATGTTAATAGCTACTGCGGCTCTTAACTATCTTGAGATACACCAAACGAATGCTAAGACTGCTTTTCTGAATGAAAAATTAAATGAAGAAATCTATATAGAATAACCTGAAGGGTTTATAATTCCAAGTCAGGAAAAGAATATGTGTAGGCTTGTTAAATCATTATACGGTTTAAAGCAAGCACCAAAACAATGGCATCAAAAATTTGATAAAATAATGTTGTCAAATGGGTTTCGCATTAATGAATGCAATAAATATGTATACATAAAGTATACGGATAAGAGGCATGTAATTGTTTGTCTATACGTAGATGATATGTTGATCGTAGGCAATAATGATGAGATTATTAAAGCTACCAAATCATGGTTGACCAGTAAGTTTGATATGAAAGACATAGGTGTAGTAGATGTGATTTTAGGAATTAAAATTTCTAAATCACAAGATGGCTTAGTAGTAACTCAACATCATTATGTGAACAAGATCCTTAGGAGGTTTAACAAGAATGATACCAATATTGCCAAAACACCTGTAGATGTAAGTTTACATCTAAGGAAGAATACTGGTGACGCAATATCTCAGGTTGAGTATTTGCGTATAATTAGTAGCTTAATGTATCTGATGAATTGTATAAGACCAGATATAACCTATTCAGTAAACAAACTGAGTATATTTACAAGTAATCTAGGATAAGATTACTGGAAAGCGATCATGAGAGTACTCAGATATTTGAGATACACCTCAAATTATGGACTACACTATATGAGATATCCGATTGTACTAGAAGGATACAGCGATGCAAATTGGATATCAAATATTAAAGACTCAAAATCCACTAACGGATTTATCTTGACTATTGGAGGAGCTACAAGGTCTTGGAAATCTTTTAAACAAACGTGAATAGCCAGATCCACGATGGAATCTGAGTTTATTACTTTAGATAAAGCTGGAGAAGAAGCAGAGTGGCTTCGAAATTTTTTAGAAGATACTTCATGTTAGCCAAAACCTATGCCAGCAATATGTATAAATTGCGATAGCCAATCTGCAATTGGTAGGGCATAGAGTATTTTTATAATGGTAAGTCTCGACATAGCCGTCGAAGACACAATATCGTGAGACAATTGCTCTCAAATTGGATTATCTCTATTGATTATGTGAAATCAAAGGATAATTCCGTAGATTCGCTTAGTAAAGGTTTAATGAGAGAGCAAGTTTGTAAATCATCAAGGGGAATGGGACTTAAGCCTATAAATTAAAAATTACATAATTGCAACCCTAACTTGTTGACTGGAGATCCCAAGATCTAGGTTCAAAGGGACAGCCGAATTATGTTAACTTAGTGAGAGCACTGAAAGAGTTAAACACTCTTACGCATTCATACGATGAATCAGTGCTACCTGTAAAGGTGTTAGGTTAAGCTATGCTTTTAATGATTCTTATAGCTTGATAAAATCAATTGGGGTATTTCAGGATACTCTTAATAAGAAATCACCTATGTGAGTCTGAAACGTGGCTATTTCTATGAGAATTGATAAGGCTAAATTCTCTAGAGCACTTTTGAAACCAAGACATGTTCAGGGCCAAAATGAACACAACCGTGAAACTAAGGGTGATCGAAGAGGGATTGTGTGACACTTATTGTCTTGGTTTACAAGAAAGGCTGAATAGTTTAAGACATCAAGTTCATTAGTTAGCTAAGTAAATCCGATAGTTGTCGATATGGAAGGCTCAAGGCCAAATATCCTAATGCAATAACTCTTCAAGTTATTCTCTCTCATATTCTGAGTCAGTTTGTCCTCTTATTCGGACAATTTTCATTCATGTGGGGGATTATTGGATATCAATAAAAATAATTATGTGTATACATAATGCAAAAATATGATGCACGATTGATATCCATAGTGAATGAGAAATTGTTCTCATAATACCCACTTGAAGAGGAAGAGAATCTAATTTGGATAAAATATTCTATTTAAATTTCAAATTTTCATTTGAAATTTAAATTTTAAAATTTAAATTTTGATATTATCTAGATTTTTAGAATCTAAATTTAAATTTTGAATTTTAAATTTTGAAAAAGATTTTATCTTTCTAAATCTTATCAGATTATATTTTAAGACCTATAAAATAGGTGTAAAACTGGAGAAGAAAAAAAACACCAAAATCATCTTCTTTCTTCTATTCCTCTAGTCATTCAAGAGAGAATTTCATCACTTTTGATTCGTAGTGTTGCGCTTGTAAGTACCAACAATCGCAACGTGATCGAGGAGGCTTGGGAGGCGTGTTGCAAATACTATCGAGCACATTAGTGGTAGGCAATAAATGTCTTAAGTTCAGAGGTTCAACCTTGACTCAATCGTGCAACATCCGACGTTTCAATTTTTTTGGTAACACATATATTTATTTTGTGATTTTTCGATTAGATTATTTAATTTATTCCAGTATCATTTTAACCATTTATTCATTTTGCAGTAGCTCAAAGGTAACAGTAATTAAACTTTATAATCACATTACAAAATTTAGGTGCAATTAAGGTAAGATCGTTTGGAGGAATCTTTGCAAATTTAGGACAAAGACAGCTGTTACATATGAGATGCTCTTAAGGGATAAATTTATAATTCATGTATTTTTATTGTGTACGTGTGTTTTTATATGTCATAATATATTTTTATATATCTTTTAACACGTTAATAATTTGTGTTATATAAATTTTGATATTTTCATATATTCATATTATGTTCTAATATTTTATGTCATATCATATTTTGTATTATATTTTAATTATCTTTTAATATTAGTTTCATTTTATATGTATATATATATATATCTAAATCTAATAATTTTAAATATGATATAATTTTATAATTATATAATATGATAACAATCTAATAATGAAGCTTATAATAGATTACAAAATAAAATTTGCAAACATCTTTTCTCGGATACGTCGCATTTTGTTTTATAAATTTTTTTTCTTGTTGAAAAACACTTCTATTCAATAAATATTAATAGCGTCTCTCATTACAACTTGGTTGAATTCTGCTGGATATTCTTCAAGCCAATACATATAGTGAGGTAGCTTAAGCCTAAGTTTAGCTAAGTTATGGGCTACTCAATTTCTTTGTTGATTGACATGTTGCCTAATACACTTAGCAAAGTGTTCCATCAAATAACGCCACTCTGTTATCATTGGCCCTGTGCTTGAAAAGTCTTCTTCATTCCTTTACAGTTTTTGGATCATCACCAACGCACCTCCTTCAAGGATAATATGTTGATGCCCCGTCTGTTGTGCGACCTTCAAAGCTCTGACTGCTGCTAAAGCTTTAACCATGCTTGCTTCAAGAACCCGATTTACTTGGATTGTTGCTGCACCCATCACGAAGCCTTCATAGTCCCTGATTACGATTCCTATGCCTCCGTTTCGTTGTAGAGCGGTACAAGCTCCATCGAAGTCGACTTCCATGGCTTGCCTAGGTGGAGGTTTCCGGTAAGTGCCAGATATAATATCTAACTGATTACTTCGGTTCTCTTGTGCTTACTTATATTTAGCAATGAATGATTTGGTGGTCTCCATTATACTTCTCCCACTCGGCCTTCGATTACTCCTACCAGCAATATTTCTTGCCTGCCATAAATTAAACAAGGTGGTTAACAGGAACTCAAAATCATCCTTGTTTAAATGCTTTGCTGCAGTTTCCACCCACTCGACACAACTATTCACTGGAACTGCAGTAACATGTGGCAGCTCGCTAGCATTTAACGCCTCCTTCGACAAATTAGAGTCTCTCAAAGCATGGATTTCATCCTCATCCGTGTCTCCACGTCTGGAAAATAGAGGACTAATTACTTCAATCTTTGAGTTCAATCTCTTCTTAGTGGGCAGAATGCCATGGCATGTTCTCCGGGCAAAAAGTTTTATTTTTGGAGCTAATCCTGCTGTCCCTATCACTTTCCAAATATTTCTTTGTGGCCCATAACCCACTTTCATGTTAGTAATGTTCTGCAGCCGCTGCTTACAGTATAGACGCCACTTTTGGTTTAATGCCATATTAATTTGTCGTCTGGAGCTGTTTTGTACAAGAGAATACTGCCAACGACATTGGCACTATCCTCTGGGAATTCATCTCTGATCAATGTTGCTTTCCAGCTCATGTTTGTGTCATCAATAAGTTCACTTACTATAGCATCGATTGACGAGTTCTTTGGGTCTGAACTTATTTCGAAAGGTCCAGTTAGAGGCATCCATCTATCTCCCCATATACGAGCAGACCCGCCATTGCCAGTTCGCAACCAAGTTCCGTTAGCTAGCACTCGCTTCGCTAGCCATATACTTTTCCGAACAAAAGATGGACGTGAACCCAAATTGGATTCCATAAAAGAACAGTTTGGAAAATATTTGGCTTTGATAACTTCGTAGCTCAAGAAGCTTGTGTTATGAATAAGGCGCCACCCCTGCTTTCCAAGCAAAGCCTCGTTGAACATGCTGAAATCGCGGAAACCCAACCCTCCCATTGCTTAGGTGTGCAAAGATCTGCCCAGCTCAACCAATGAATGCCACGTCCACCATGTTTACTAGACCACCAATAGTTGCTTACAATCGAGGAGAGCTCATCGCAGAAAGTCTTGGGTAGCAGGAAGCAATTCATTGCATAAGTTGGTAAAGCATGCAAGACTGCTTTAATGACAATTTCCTTACCCCCAAAAGACAGCAACTTCCTGCTTTGAATTTTTGCATGCACTTTGCTCGTAATTTCTTTGAAGGTCTTTTTCTTACCTTTCCCAACCATTGTTGGCAGTCCGAGGTATTTTTTCCGGGTTTGTTGCCACATGAATCCCGAATAATTATTGGATTATTCTCCTTTGCTCCTCTTTTGTCCTAGGACTGTAAAAAAAAAAAAAAAAAAAAGAGATTTATCAAAGTTTATGTTCTGTCCCGAGCCTTCCTCTTAACTCATTAGCACGCACTTCAGCCTTTCTCCATTGCTTCTATCTGCTCTCACAAATAATAAGCTGTCATCTGCGAAGAAAAGATGATTCACTCAAGGGCCACCTCTGCTTGCTTGAACACCCATTAGCTTTCCAGTCCTTTGTGCTTTAGATAAAACTGCCAATAAGCCTTCTGTGCAAAACAGAAATAAAAAGGGTGATAAAAGATCTCTTTGTGGGAAGTCCCGTATCGAGCTTAAAGGTTTCTGATATATCTCCATTTAAAATAATGGAACACAACACAGTAGACACACATCACATTACAATGGACACCCATCTCTCATGGAACCCCATTTTGAGCATAATGTCATGTGAAAAATGTCATTCTACCCTATCATATGCTTTGCTCATATCAAGCTTTAAAGCAAAATAACCTCTCCCGCTTTGTGTTTTCATTTTAGGAGCATGTACAAGTTTGTATGCAATCATAATGCTGTCAGATATTAGCCTCCTAGGTACAAAAGCACTTTGATTCTCGCTTACACAGGTCGAGGGAATGATCTTCAGCC
>JBBYHO010000012.1:244351-262562 GCA_038382025.1 Adansonia gregorii
AAGGTCCAGAGGAAGTTTTATCAGAACACCAACATCCCAATAATCTTTCTTCAAGCAGATTAGATTTCATCCCAGGGGAAGTATGCTTTCGTTCCTTTGGCAAAAGGTAAAAATTGACTAATGATAATTCATCATCTAATGACAACTACTAAATATTGATGGGAAGAAATCATTGCTGATAAGTTAAGTCTTTAACTTTCTGCGTAGAAATATATATATATATATATATCTCAAAAAGCAGTATGATAGCATCAATTTGCTGGAATACCAATTCTGCATAATATTATGTTTTCATACTTTGTGGTGGGGGAGGGGGGGGGGCGGCTAGCAGTATTATGATCAGTTCATTGCTGCTCTTTTCTGATTTTCTTTAAGAAATTTGGCCCAAAATAAAGCTCACATAGAGTGAAATATACATGGAGAGCCCAAAAGGTTAAGTTTTTTTTTTAAATAAAAACAGATTTTGATTTGAGAAATTATCTCCTACATTATCATTGAGTTTTGACCATTTTCAAATAACATTTTATTATTTAATTACTAATAATTAATTAATCTTTATATTTTATATCCAGTAAATTGAACCGTATCAAATTTTTTAAGTTCATTGATAATCCAATCATCAAATCAAATATATTTATTAGTTAAGCATTTTTCATATTTAATATAATTTTGTAATAAATAATATATTTAAAGTGTACTTACTATTGAAATATTGAGTAAAGATTTGCTAGAAACTTTAAAGAATACTAGATTGTGACACATTGCGTAGGTGAGGGTAAAAAATTAATATTAAAGTAGCAGATAGTTTTTTACGGTTGAATATTTAAAAAAATATTTAATTTTATATCAAATGATAGTTTTATCTTTTATTTTATAAATTACTATAGTCTAATTCAATTTTTTTTATCATTTCATCAATTGAATTGGTGTAATTTAACCCTGTGATACGATACGTTTGGTTCACTGGCGTAGAATAGAGTTATAATAAAATAATTATTATATGAAAATAAAATAGAGCTGGAATTGAATAAAGTAGTTATAACAATAATTTGATCCTATAGGATTCAAATTCTAGATAAAGGGTATTTGAATTCTTTTAGAGCTATTTTGTATTTGATCTGAGGCTAGAATAGCCATTCAACAAAGAGGTGCGAAATAGCTATTTTAACCTTGAACAGAATCAAATGACTGCATCATCGTAAAATACTGAATCAATCCATAATAAAATAATTATTACATTATATCAAACATGTTGTAAATTCAATCAAACGCGTTGCTAATAACTAGATCGTGATCCACGTCAGTGAAATAAAAAATATAAATGAAAAAAATTATTCAACTGCATATAATATTTATTTAAAAGGAGAAAAAGTAGAAAAATGGCTTTCTTAAAAAAGGTTATTCAACTCCATTTTATTTTAATGAGAAAAAAAGAAATTAATTTTTTTAATTTTGTAAAACGAAATTAAATTACTTATATACCTTTATTAATATATTATATTTTAATTTTATAATTTTTTTTATTTTCTAACTGCATTAATGTCATGCCATATTAAAATCAATTAAGAATTTTACATTAATAGAAACAGATATAGACAATATAGATATAAATTAGTAATTAGATAAAGATTTAAAGCTAATTTATTTTTGCTTTAATTAAAGCACATTGGGTTTTTTGTTTATAAATTTTTTTTGCTGACGTGGAAGTCGCGTGGCGAACGGTTAAGAAAACGGTTGGAGAGAGGGCGGAGCGTGTGCCCGCGCACACTCTGCATGCAATGTAGGCGTGCGACCACGTGCCCTCACCAACTGTCACATTCCCCATTTTTCACCGTTCGATCAAAATCTCAACGGTCTTGATTTCTCAGACAGCCATATGTGACCGACCTAATGGACAACGTGTTTTTTTTTCTTTTTTGGGAAGTGGAGAACGTTTTAATCACACAAAAAACCTGCCTCTCTTGCAACCCCTCCTTTTCCACGCCACTTCAGATATTTATCCTCTACGTTTCGCGTAAGTTATATAACTTTGCAATCAACCAATAGAAATTAACCTAAGGCCCATAACTGTCATTTTATTTCTAAAAATTTATTTTAGAATGTTTTATCAATTAAATAATTTTTTTTTTTTAAAAATTTAAGATACTGTCATATATATTTTATTTTTTTCATGAACTTAAAAAAGATTTAAAATTTTCAACAATACTAATATATATTTTAAAAAGTATTTTGTTATGATTTATAATGAAAATAAACTATTATTATCCATAGGACCATAGCATGCATTATTCTCTATTATTACTGTTATTATTTTAATATTAGATAAAATTCTCTATAATTATTAGTAAAATAAAAATTTTAAGCATAAAATTGATTTTTAGGAATAATATTTACCAATTATCACTTTTATTGCTATCATTATAATCTTCTTAATGTTATCCCAAACTAATAGGTTGCACGAAGTTCCCGTAAGGTTTGGGGTAGAGAATAAAAACTTCGTTGGAATTTCGTGGAAGCCGAACAGCCCTGAGGACAACAACTTGAGCCCATCACCCCAATTATGATTCTCCGAGTCCAACTGAAACTCTGTCGAAGCTGACGCTGTCGACGAACCAGACCTTTTGTGTGTGTGTGTGTATATATATATATATATATATAAATCAATCCCCATTCATCCAATCTTGACCCTTCCAGTAAATTCAAAAGGGAATTTAAACTTTCCGATTCAATTCTTCTTCCCCTTAAAACCCAGTTTTTTTTTTTTTGGTTTCCTTGGGCAAATAAAATCTATTTCCCAGGGGAAGAAGGAAAAACAACAATGGTGGTGGTGGTTGGTGTTGGTTGTGGTGGGAACGTCTTTCTTAAACGCCAGGAATCGTCAGGTCTTTTCAACTTTCATAACCCCAGTGCACGTCCGTGTTCTTTTATGGTTTCAAATCCACAATCGTTGAAACCAAGAACGTCGTCGGTCAAGATCTCGGCTTCCTCATCATCGTCTGAGGTAAGTCTTCGGCCATTGCCAAAACAGGAACAGGAGAGACGGAACGAATTGTTGTACGATAAAATAGACGAGTGGATGAGAGATTCGGTTGTTGATATCGTCAAGAAGCTGCCGGAATCGCCATTGTTGGTACACGTTTACTACGACAACAACACCACAAAAACCAGGACAGAAAAAGCCGAGGAAGACAACTGGATTTTGGTGAAACAAAAGTGGGAAAAAGGTGAGACTCCAATGCCTGATGGGTTGATTTTCGTTGAACAAATCCAAGAACCAGAAGAAGAAGAAGAAGAAGGAAAAAAGTTGCTGAAAAACGAGGAGGTTTCAAGGGCATGGGGGATTGTGGTTCAGGGCAAAGGGGAAGAAGGTTATGGACTTGCACCAGCTTGTTATTTGTTGAAGACTAGTAAAGTAAATTCAGGGTCTGGATTAAGATGCACCCATTTTTGTTTGGTGAAGGTTAAAAGTTTCCGAGAAACTGCTTTCTCACAGCTCAAGAATTGTTGGCTGCTGCAGGGGAATTGAACAAACAGGAAAAGGTTGATTCTTTTTTTTTTTTTCCTTCAAAATTTTTCTTGTTAATAAGACTTGGTATTGATGGGAATTTGCAGGCTGGGATCCTCTTGATTAAATCAAATTCTTTTAGAAATTAAAAATTCTGAAATTAGAATTGTTAATACTTCAAATCTTTCTTTCTTATCTCTTTGCCCTCATCGACAGCCAGAAAATGGGAAGCAATTAGCCAATGTTATATCAAAACTCAAGCAAGAAAACAATTCATCATATGTCAATCCAAAACGAACACCTAATTATTAGTCAGATGTCATCTTTTCTATGAAAAAAATTAATTAAGATTCCTCTTTATAAATGCATATGCCAATTCCTATGCTTTTATCTAGTTTCCTTTGTTGTTCATCATATTGAGCAGAAAAGCAAAGCTCTTATTATGGTCATAGTGACATGCTAAGAATGCAACCTCATGAAAAAGCTTTCTCCCTATCTTTTAACTTCTAACCTAATTGAAACAAGGCCTAGATTTGCTATGGATTATCAAAGATTTTGAGGGTTCTTTGGTATTATCTTTGGATCTGAAGAGTTTTTGCTTTTGTTTTTTTTCTTCCCAATCAATAATCAAATTTTTAATACAATAGCTATGCTTTCATTCAGAATTCAGACCAGCTCCATTAACTTTAGCAATGCCTATGTATACCTCATATATATATATATATATATATATTTTTTAATTTTTAATTTTTAATTTTTAATTGAAGTGGATTTCGTGTTGGGGAAAGAACCCAAACGTTGAGTCCATGGTCAAATCAAAAGAGTTCATGCATATAGGTGGAAAAATCAGTTAAATCCAACATGTCATATTATATATATATATATATATATTGATGTTTCATTTGTATTCTACATCACGGTTTACATCCATCTCACCTTTTAAATGATGCGAGACATATCATTCACATATGAATCTCAACAAAGTCTCTCTTCACTTAAATTTCCACAAATCCAAGTTCGTGGGATTACAAAATTTTATATATTAATATATATAACACAAAGTTTGTTTCGATGTATTAGCCATAAAAAATTTTAACTTTACGAGCGGAGGAAAAAGAAAAGCTTTTAACAATCGGAGAAAAAAACTTATCACATATCGTACTTTATTTAACTAATTTTTTATATTTTTAATATACCTTGTAAGGTACGTATTATTTTACTAAATTTATATGTAGATCGTAAAGCTCTATTACTGATAATAAATAAGATGATTTTCCATATAATTTAAGATAGGTGAGTTATTGAACTTAATTATGGCAAAAAGAGATATCCTAATTTTTAAAGATGTTGCATTCGAAATTAACGGTAATTTTTCAAATTAACGAAAGCTAAAATAGGTTTGAAAAAACAATTTTGAAATAAGACAAAGGCCCAAAAGGGTGAGAGATGGGCATTAACAAACGCGGGATTGAAAGCCGAGGGACCGTCCGCAAATGCGGCAAAACTCCCTCCCACCGTCACAAGTCAAAACCTTTGTTTGAATTAGACGTAATGTACTAAAGTAATTTTAGTCTTATGATATATCAAAAAAATAATTAAATTATAATTAAAAAATTAATATATATAATATAATATAACATAAATATATTAAAAATTATTAATAAATTAAAATTTATTTATTATATAATATTTTAAATATAATTATAATATAAATATAAGGTAACTATACGTAAACTCTCGACGCAAAATCCACGTTGTTTTCTTTTCTATGCTTAGAAGGAAAAGCATCCTAATTACTTACGAATAAAAGTCGTCGGACAAAATCGTTTCTTTATGACAGAAAGCGCTCTCCCTCTATTCTACAAATTCAAATCCAAGAACACAAATCTCAAATTCCCTTTTGAACTTAACATTCAAAAATACCAAGGCCAAAACCCGGTAGATCTAACTAACTAAAGCCATCAGTCTCTGTCCATCTTTAACTTTCCATTCATTTTTACAGATTCACAAACACCCTTTTCTGCAAAACCTGTATCTCTTCCAAAGTTTGGAACTTTTTTCTTGGTTCTTTCCCAAAACACCCCCTCCATGAACTTGGTTCTTGTCAAGTTTTGAAATTTGAAATTTGGGTGTTTTTCAAAGAAATGGAAGACCAAGCTGACTCTGCCATGGTCTCTAAAGGCTTGGTCTTGATGCCTGAATCTGATTCCAAGGTTGGACTTTTGTTCCTTCTCTTCATAAAACATTTTTTTTTTTGGTTCAAAATTTATCGTTCATTTTCTTGGTTTTGGATTGTTTTTTTTAGTCGGTGGGAGTGAAGAGAAGCATTGATGAATTGGAAGAAAAACATGATGTTTCATCCAAGGGAATCGAAATGAGACATCTTGATTCTGTCATCTGCTCTAAGGGTAAATTTTCATGCCTTTTTTTGGGGGGGGGGGGGTTGTCGTTTATTTGACTTATTGGCAAATTAATATTCTTAAAACATTTGAACTGATTGTTGTTTTGTTAGCCTTATTTAATCTCTTTTCTGCTTGAATTTGGAAGAAGAAACAAATTTTGTAATGTTATTCAAGAATGGAAGTGTTTTTGTTTGTTACCATACAACTTACATTTTTGAAAAAAATGTTTTTTCCCCCTTTCATTACAACAGAAATCAATGCCTACAATTCCAAATCTTTGGAAAGAAAAGATGCTAGTCAGCAATTGCAGTTTAGTGGAGAAGGAGTATCTCAGGTTACTGAGGATCCAGTGACCTTCAGTTTTGATGGTTCTCAAGTTGAAAGAACTAAAGGGGAGAAGTTATCGCCAATGGCTCATCCTATCTGTCTGCCTCTAGATCTTAACACTGACATTCGCATTGCTATCGATGAATCCTGTGATAACAACTTGGAATGTGAAGAAAAGTTTGACAAACTGTGTTCACAAGAGAGTAATTGTCTAACCTCGAAAGGCATTAGCTTGGATCTGAATGCAAAAGATGTTTCTAGCTCGGTGAAGCATGAACCAATTCGTCACAAACATGTCAAAAATTTGAAGCCAAGGGATGTTTCAGAGTGTGGAAGTTCAGTTGGTCCAGCGGAGGAGAAAGACTCGTTAAGAGTTTGGAAAGAGACGAAGCAAAATGGTTTTCTTTCATCTTCTCGTGGAGGTATATCTATACAAAATGGTTTACTTTCATCTTCTCATGGTGGTTTATCAATGCAAAGTGGTTTGCTTTCGTCATCTCATGGCGGGATACCAGCGCCTAAGCAACGTGGGAGGAAAAGTAAGAATGATGTGCTCAAGAAGAAGATGGAGCTTGCAAAGAAAGAACAGGTTGACAGGTTAACAAAAATTGCTGCTCCAAGTGGACTGCTCAATGGATTAAACCCTGGAATTATAAATCATGTTAGAAATAGAAAACAGGTCCATTCCATAATAGAGGCCTTAGTGAAGTCTGAAAAACTTGAAAATTTGCGTTCAGAAAGCAAACAGGCAAGTCATGTAAAAAGTGGAACCAGAGATGATGATGGTAGGAGGGAAACTGGAAATATGGATGGCTCAGGATTACATCGTCTCAGTTGTTACCATGAAGATAGGCCTCAAAATACTACATCTATGAGCAAGAAAGCTAGAGATTATCCAGTGCCAATGCATAAGCCATTTTCTTTAATTTCAGAGGAAAGAAGTGGAGATGGTGATTCAAGCATGGTAGACCCTGTCAGTGAGTCTGATGCACTAGCATTGAAATTGTCATCATCAACTAAGGCATCTGAGAATGCTAGCTCCTTGTCTAATGAGGAATCAACGAACTTTACCAGTGCCTCTTCTCTTTCTGTAAAAGGTCAGAATTTGTATATGTTATGTAATTCTTTATCTCAGAGCATCATTTGAAAAAGTGAGAATAATTGGTGATGATGGATATATGTAGAAAAGATGGTAGTTGAGTGATAGCCCTGAGAGAGCTTATTCTTTAGCATATTCATTTTTGTTCATGAAAATAATGGCAATTGAGTAAGATTTAGATACCCCATGTTATACAAATTCTGACCTTTTACAGAATCAGAATATCCTTGAAAAAAGTGAGAATAATTGGTGATGACGAATATATGTTGAAAAGAAGGTAGTTGAGTGATGGCAGAGAGAGAGAGAGAGAGAGAGAGAGAGAGAGAGAGCTTATTCTTTAACATATTCGTTTTTGTTCATGAAAATAATGGCAATTGAGTAAGGTTTAAGATACCCTACGTTTGTTGTTGCCCATAGAATAAAACCGTCTGGAATCAACTGTTTTCGGTTTCTAAAGATGATTCATGTTTTTATTGGTAACTGTAGTGAAGAATAGGATGCCCAAGATATAATTGACACATTGATGTTGCAGCTGCTAGTGTTGCATCTCAATGGTTGGAACTTCTTCAGCAAGATATTAAAGGACGTCTTTCAGGTATTTTTTTTATCACTCAAATTGTTATTAGTAGGATATGCACTTTTTTTTTTATGCTCTGCATTTGCAGCATTGCGACGCAGCAAGAAGAAAGTGCGAGCTGTAATAACAACAGAGCTACCCTTTCTAATAGCAAAAGAATTCTCTTCCAACCAAGGGAGTGATCCTAATATCGTGAGAACTTCTGCTGATGGATTTTCGCATGATGCTACTGCTGAGATGCATATAACAAGATGGAGTGCACTGTTTAATCAGATGGATAATGCCCTTTCTGAAGAAGAGAAACAGCTAGTAAGTCGCAGAAAACTTTTATACATTTTTTCTTTTACTTAAACGAGAACGGTATTTGAGTTTTCTTAGAAGAAGACTATACTTACTGTCTCTGGTGTTACTTTGGTAGTCAAGGGACCTAGGCTGTCTGCTTTAAACCTAGCTATTCTTTTATCACTAATCCCATGCAAATAGGAAAGGTGGATAATATGGCCTATCTTTTAGTAAAGCCAAGCACCTGAGGTGTTGTTTAAAATACGGCACTGAGTTGGTGTGCTACTTAGTTGAATTTTTTACATCTTCAAGTTCATTTTCTTCTCAATCTATGTCCCCTTAAAGTAAAATCTCTATGTTTATCAAGAAGGGTATTTCTAATCCTTCTTATTTCCCCACTTATATTCCAGGAAATCTGGTTGAACCAAATAAAAGGGATGCAACAGCATTGTGATCAGGGCTTGCAACATATGCATTGGAATGTGCTTTGCGGTTTACCATATCTAGAAACTTCGGAAAATAATATCAGGTTGGAGTGCAGTTTTGATTCTTATTTTGTTATTATGATGGTTGGATATGCCTTAGATTTTTGTATCCGTTGGAACGTCTCATGGCTAATAATTTCTTTATGAGAACTAGAACTGTTGAAGTTGGGTATCCAAAAGTATTTTGTTGTTTTATTCATCATCCAAGTCTTTCAAATTTTGGTTTTGTCCTTCATTCATTGTTCTCGATGTTGACTATTGCCTCAGATATCATTACTGCATTCTTTACGATGTACATTGCATTTTGTGATGCAATTTTAGATTGCAGGCTGAAATTTCATTCACGTGACTTATGTTACTCTAACTCTTTATTTTCTTTAATGTACTAGTGTCCGACACCCGTGTTTGGAAACATATTTAGATATATATATATATATATATGGAGGTATGATCCTTCAAATATTAAAAAAAAATTTTAAAAAATAAAGCATACTTATCCCAAACATATACCCATATTCGACACTCACCTTTGAATCCGAGTGACATAGCATGTGACTATAGACATTTGGCTTGGTGGCCGGATATCCACCCTTACAGGTTAGATCCTGTCAATTGAAAACCCTCAGACCACCTATATATGCTACTAACTAGCTTAATATGGCTTAAGAATTTAGCTGGTATCAACATCTAAGTCTAAATACAGCCATCTGCTTGTTTCTGTATGTTGTGCAGAGTGATTGTTAGGAACTTTTATGGAGCTTTTTTTCTTTGTCTGATATTCATGAATCATTTTACATTATAGTCATGTTTTTATGCAGATTACGGATAGGGGGTAACTTTGACAGGGAATTGGCTGTAAGGGGAGCTGCTGCTTCCATTTATTCGACCTGCGATTTCATGTTGTCAAAGGAGAATGTAGCCTGCTCCCTAATCTGATTTAACTCTGCCTCCTAATTTAAATTGAATTTTCTTGATGCTATCTATATCCTACAAACATCTACTAGCATTATTCAAACTAATTATTAGATATGTTACTTTGACTTTTTATTTTTTTAAAAATATTCATATTTAACATTTGTGTTTGACATATATTTAAAGATAATAAAAAATTATTTAAAAAATTAAATATATTCATATTAAACATATATTAATATCTATTACTCATCGTATTATTATGGTTGATTTGGCCTTGTTATGCTTGTAAGCCTTTAGGCTTTACTAGCATAGGGGCTGGCAGTTTAGACGACTAGATCTGGTCGTGGACCATGCCTTTTGGGCACTCCACGCAGCCACATTTGACTGTAAGCTTTGTTGTAGCAGTTCAATAAATTTAAAACTTACATTTTATGCTCTGTTAATGTAGAACTAATTTAACTTCATTTGATTTTATAAGTTTCACACGATTTATATACATTTAATTCAATCTTCGTATTTCATGCTTTATTCATAAATTATAAACATTAAATATATACATAACAAATATAGACATTATATAAATATCGAATTAATTTAAAGCTTTGGAAGATGAATATGATTATATTGTTAAGTTTAATTATCAGTTTATTAAAATATCAAATATATTCGAAATTATTAAAGCATGTAAAATTAGTTTATCTTACATCAATATAAGTTGATCCATCCTCTCTCTCTCTATAAATATAAAACAAAAAATGATTACATATGTTGAGCAATTACATATAAATTTAGGGTTTCTCAAGCTACAATGTGAGAGAAGGGTTTTTGTAATTTACAAGGATTTTATCACAATGTTGATTAGGTTCCATGAAACACTACAATAATAGTACAGGGAAAATATTTTGAGTTAGGTTAAATATCGAACCTTGGCAAGCTGGAAACAGAGTATGAGTAGTAGCCCATTTATGGCTGAATTTTGCAGGTCTACAACCAGTTTGGTCCCGTCTTGCTTGACATTGGCTTCGACGATGATGTTCCATCTGCAACTTTCGCAAGTGAGCGATACTGCAATTTAACACTCTCTGCATTGTCCAAGGTCTTCACTACATACCTGCAAAATAAAATTGCAACAGATCAAGAAGGATAGGTTTTATGTTGCCTTAACAAGATAAATGCAACAGATTCGAGCTGAAATTTGGGCCAATGTCCCATCGAGCTCTATATAAAGCATACCCGAAACTAACACTGTCATAGAAGTTTGGTCCAATGTCATGTGACGTAAACTCTATTTTCCAACCAATAAATGATCGCGTGAAAATAGATACATTAGCATTGATTCAAGATTTTGTAACCATTAATAGAGAGTGAGAGATGGAGATGCCCATGTTTTGGGAAGTAAATGACATAAATGTAGAATCCTATATCGATAACATGTTTGTGCAATCCATTCTCGACAGAAAGAGGAAAGAAGTTCGTTACTAACCATCCATTCAAGCATTGTGTAGTTACAACAGCCTCACGCCCAACAAAGCGCTGTGGTGTTCTCTTGTTACCCTGTATCAATCTTATCTCCAGTCACAAAATTTGACCACCTAAAACAAGCATTACCAAGAAACAAAAACACACACACACACACGTGTGCATGCACGCACGGATGATTTTGGTATATATACCTTTATGATAACCCGGTCTGTCACAGCAAACGGAAACTGGACACCCCTTCCTCTCAGAGGATCCATGATGCTTGATTCACCATAGCTATTCTTATCCTATATGAACAGAGAAGTCAAAGAAAGAGTCAGGGATGATACCACAGAAGTGGCATAAGCAATGGCAAGATAATTAAAATACATATACCACTGACAAAGATTAACAGAATTCACCAAGAGAATTTTCAAGATAGTAGCGGTAAAAGGAGGTATGAAAAAAAAAAGAAACCTGATCAAATCTTTCTCTCCTCCTTTTAGGTGAGCGGTAGAACTGTAACTCTTCTTCCCGACTAAACGCCTGCACTGCAGCTCGGAGAGCTGCTCATGACCATTAACAAAAAGAGAATAACTAAATATGTCCAAAGAATAGAAATGAAACAACGTAAATATATAGCACAACAAACCATGGGCACTTTTTACAATATTAAAATGCTTAATAGTCTTGCCAACTTTAACTTCATAATTTTCACCAGTATTTGCTCCTTCCTCTGAATTGTATCAAGTTCCATTGATAATCACTGACATCCAGGAATCCTAGGTTTTGTTGATGAACTTTTTATGTAAGACATGAGAGAAAGCGATAAACATAGACATCCAAGATAAAATATGTGTACAAACTGACAACCAGGGAAATAATGTGTTAAGAGACAAAAAAATGGGATGCCTAACACCAATAACATACTGACCTATGCATATCATCCTTGCTGGAAAATTGTGCAAATTACAAAAATAGTTCACAAAACGATAACTGAAATTGAAAAACTGAAAGAGATAAGATTTTCCTTTGAAACCAAAGATTATTACTTACAAAGATTAGGAGCCACCGATTCTTCTGAAACTGACTGCGAACAAGTGTAGCAAACTTTCTGATAATGCATTCATAATATCACAATTAATATACCATTATAATTTAACATATATCTAGGTTAGACTGACCAAGCAGTTTCAATCCAACAGCTAGTTAAATAATCCAGAAAAACAAGATAAATGCTACAGATAAAAAAAACAAAACAAAACTCATCCAACAGTTATGCAAAGGCACCTCAAAAATCATGTCTAATCTATCAACTTGCAAAAACACTTCAAACAATCCACAGTAAGTCGCTTTAGATGGCCTGTAACAAATTCCGCCACATAAACTTTGCCCAGAAGTCAATACGAAAAAACATGCCGATAATGGAGTGAAACCCTTGAAATTTACATTGAACAAAGGACACAAGTATTATCATCAGTGCCCTAGATGGTCTCATGGTGTCAGTGAATTTGAGGCATATGTGATTGATCAATTTGTTACTATCATTCTTGAACCTCCGTCAATCTAGTACATTAAAATATAAGTGCCAACATGTGACTAAATCCTCTCTGCGGTTTCTCCCAAAGCTGAACAAAAAAATGGCAGCACTAATGCAGCCACAGCAACAGCAACAACAATCACTTGATCCATCTCCAAATCCTTTCGAGATACCTTTCTAAGGCTCCTTGGAATGACCATTTTCATCTCACTTTCTTACCCACTTGGCTCTTACAGCTACTCTCCCAACTTCACTCACAACCACTTTTCACCTCCTCTAAACTTTGAACGACTCAACAGACTCCCTCTGCTTCAAGCACCCATAAAAACCTTGAGCATTTGCCCTGTTAATTTTACCTAACCCTGCCATGACTCAATCAGAAAAAGAAGGTTCAGTGTTCTAATGTTCTCTCATAGGGAAAGTTGTTGTCCTGAAAATGATGAGAAAGTTAGGTGTTTGACACCAAGGTGTAAAGGATAGTTCCATGGCCTCAAAGTAGGGACCTTGGTTGGTTCAAGAATTTGCCTTTCAAGGGGCTGGAATGGTACAAGGAAGTGCAGAATTGAGCTAGACAGGCATGCGATAAGCTAGCTTCTCCATGTGGTGAGACTTCCCAAAGGGAGAGTAGATTAAGAAAGTTTTGCCTGGGAATATCAGGACAACTCTTGATGTTAGATCTGGGGTAATATAAACTTTTTCTCTTTCAAATTTTTTAATTATTTATTTATTTTTATTTTGGATTGCAACTGATTTGTTTTTTGTCTTAAAATATAAAACTAATAGTAGTATTTAAACAGGAGAATTAAGGAATAAAAAATAATTTATTTTTACAGTTAGACATTCTACAAGATAAGGTTGTAATAACTGGAGAAAGACAAAAGCCTTTTTTAATCATTTACAGTTTTTTCTTCAATGATCTTATATATTATCCTTTCATTCTATTGTGCCAAAATCCAATAGCATCTAGAATTGTTATGGTAGGAAATGTCTTTTTCGTGATGTAGGAATTATTTTGAATATGGAAGCCAACTTATAGAGATTAAAACTTTGGAAAATAAAATTGCAATCTGTAATCTTTCGAAAAATAAGAATTTTGCACCTTTTCCAAAATTAAAGGAGGCCTATTAGTAAGGTGGAGACTAATTTGGACATCTAATATGTTTGAAGGAAGAGAAGAGGACAACAATTTTAGGCGTCAAATACTTGTTTAAGTAATTAGTTTATCTGATAATTGAAAAGAATTCTTTGAGCAAAGCATGCCTCTGGCTGCTTACAAGAGATTCTTTGTTTGATGTTAAATATGTAAATTAATTAGAATGAAAATGAATTGAGCATAGCATTAACATGGCTGTAGCTGCTGTCAAACTAAAGTGATTAAAAACATACTTACATTTTCATATACTTTCTTATTCAAGTATAGGGAAATTTGCATCAATTTCACTATTTTTTTCAAATTGGTTACGGATTATTGTAGATTGCCATCTTTACCTTTTTCTACTTTAGTTTCCTCCTGTTTTTCTTTCTTGCGATTCTTTGTTCCACTGGTGTTGATTCTAGAGGAAATTAAAAATGTTTACATTCTCATTTGATTTCAAAAACAAGTGATGGTAATAAGATTGGTACTCTAGTAATCCCAATGCTGAATCTCTGTGAAATGGGGCAAAAATGATCATTCATATTTACAACAAAATAGGACACATATATAAATAGCCTATGTTAGACATAAACACATCATTTGTAGTGATTCAACCATCCCTTGCCCAATCAAACATAATTCTTCAAAGCATGGCACAAACTTCAACAAGAACTAAGCATCATACTGATGACAGAATACGAGAAATAAGTTTCATCAAGAACTCACCATTCTAAGAACATGCTGTATTCCGGCAGCACCAAAGGAATGTCCGCAAGTTAATATCATTGCATCATCCATAAGAGCTCCCCTGAATTTTTAAAGTAAAGCAAACAAATGGTAGAAACATCAGTCCAACTTTTTTTTTTTCCTTTCTTTCTATAAGTAAAAAAACAATTCCTTGATAAGTTATCACTAAAAGTTAATGGGCCAGTCAAAAAATATATATGCGGAAAGAGAAGACATAATTTTTGGTACAAAGGAGACTGCAACCCGGGGATAGGAGAAGGGGTTGCGAATTCGAAATTTAGACATCTTGGATGTCATCTCTTAAGGATGGTTGCATGAACCAACTGAGCTAAACTCCATGTTGAAAGACATAATCTTTTAGCATTAAAAATATCTAAACAGTTTCAGATAAAAGAAAGCATGTTTCCCCACAGTCGTAGCTGCAATAACTTATACTGCTAAAGTGCTAATCAGCTTTCCTGCACATAATAATCTCATATGAAGTTCACGAGTCCAGTGACTTGTAAAATTCACAACTATACAAAGTATAAGTTAACATTACATATTAACACATAAAACAAAACTATCATTAACCAACTAAACATCTCTACCCAAATTCAACATCAGGGAGCAGAAATCAAACAACAGCACAAATTATTCCTTCAACATTCTTAAAATTAAGAACCACTTACGTGACAGGGTCGGATAAAATGGCCCGCAATGACTCACCGGATTCACTCAAAAACGAAACATCTTTCCTCCCACTAAACCCACATCCACCACCACCATTCTCCACCAAAATATCCTTCTGCCCATTACCACCATCACAACCAATACTACCAGCAGTCCCTTCTCCTCCTTGCAAATACTGCGCGTAATAAACATCCCCATCAGGATCTGCAATCATCACCGCGTTCTGATAATTATTACTCTCTCTCACCCCTTGCCTTACACCTCCTTCCTTCACCACCAATTCCGCAGAGCTTCTTTTCACTTTCCAACAATAATTATAGAAAACAATAAATAAATCAATAAACTTCCTTTCTTATAGAGAAATCGATAAAATTTCTCTAAAGAGAAACAATAAAAAAAAAATAGAAAACTAACCGAAGGAATGCTTTGCTTTTCGGTTTCCCATTTTTTCGGGATTTCCACTTCCTGCACTATTTACAGTCTCATTTCCACTATTATTTTTAGTATTATGATTATTAATGTTTATATTATTATTGTGGTTATTATTATTATTTTGGTCGCCATGTCCTCCTCCCCCGTCATCATCAGCATCATCATCCTCGTCTTCCTCGTCATCCATATCGTCTCCGTCAGATTCATCGTCGCCGCTGTTTGTGGAGCAACCTCCAGCGCTTCTCTCCCAATTTCGATGGTGATGGTTAGGCGGGTTGCGGCAGTCTGTGGAGGCGGCAGCGGCGGCGTAGATGTTGGAGGAGCGAAATTCGGGGGCTTGCGAGGGAGGGAAGGAGAACATCTTGTCGTCGATGAAGCCGGTGAGTTCTCGGGTTTTGGGGCCGGGTCGAGTAGCAGTGGGGGGTCCACAATTAAAGGCCCGTATTGGGTCGGCTTGGAAGGCGTTGAGCCCGTTCTGGAGGCTGATTTTCTCAGAAGACATGGTAATTAAAGGAAAGTTTGCATCTTTTTAGGGGTAAAATTCGGAATTTAAGGAAATAAATTTCGTGATTTCCCAAACGGAAGAGCAGTAGGGTTTTAACATTTATCGTCACAGCTCCACATTTTGGTAGAATAGAAGGAGGAGGACAGAAGAAACAGCAGAATTCGAATAAAAATTAAACGACGTCACTCCATCGTACTTTAATAAAAAAAGAAGACAGAAAGAAATCCATTTAACAGGAACGGTGTCGTTGCAGTTATCCACAACTTGGTCTAACTGGCACCGGAAACGCGGGACCCTCTGAAACGTTGTCGTTGTGTCTAAAATCTCCAGCAATCGAGAGGTGGGACCCTGATATTCTAAGATTCTGCCACGTGGATAAAAGAATCTAACTGGTAAAGGCAGGCAGAAGTCAACTAAGATTTCAAAGAACAGATGACGACGACGAAGAAGAAATCCGAAAATTAAGAAATTGACTAAGAAGAAAAAAAACAAACAAAATGGAAATTCTTGTGATTGGAGACTTATTATTATTAATGGCGAGAGAAGGGGTTTAAATCGTCGAAGAAGAAGAAGAAGAAGAATGGATTCAAAGAAAATTGTTTCAATCTTCTTCTTTTATTTTGTTTTAGTCTTACATGAGTCACACGCTCGAACTCTGGATATTGGATCTCCGCTGGTATATTTTTTAATTATTTTTACTTTCTTTTATAAATTTTTTAGAACAAAAAAAGTAATTTGTTTTTTTGCTGGTTTTCAGTCTTCTCCGTCATCGTCACCGGCGCCGGCGCCTGGGCCTAGTAACGAGGAGTGTTGGCTTCTGTTAAAGAGTTGTCGTAACGGGATCTTAACGGCATGCGTTGATCCTTCGTCAACCGGTAAGTTCCAAGTTCAAATATATTTTATTATTTTGATACTCTATTCGGTCATCGTTTTGCTACTATTTTTTTCTTAATTAATTAAAAGAAATGAAACAGAATAATTAAAATCAAAACATTCTTATTTTTAAGGTAAAATAATTACTATTATTCTCCATAAAGTTTACAGCTTTAATTTTCTTGAGGATTGCTTTGCTTTCTTCTTTAAAAGAAAAACTGTTATCTTTCAAAAAAGAAAACAATGATATTAAAATAAAGAAATTTGTAATTACTGAATTATTTTTTCCCTGAATTCAGTAATACTAATGCATTTAGTATAATGTAAAATATTTTTCTAAATTAATAATTAAAAAATCTTTGAATAAACTTGTTCAAAAATTGGGTCTTTGGGATTGGAAACAATGAAATGGAAATAATGAATTTTACAAAAATTTGGAACCAAATCTTGTATTATGCTTTTGCAACCAATCTATGGCATTTGAAAATCATTGTTTAATCTTGGAATTTTGGCAAAGGATTGGCTAATGAGAATATTTGCTTTTTTAACTTTTGGCAAATACTAAGATAAAAATGATTGAATGAATCGATTAAATTAAGTCGAAATTCGTATTCTCTTCAACTTAATGATGTGATGGGGGAATTTTAGAAGAATTAGTTTACGGTATGTGTAAGTTTCATAGTGGAAAAACTAAAGTAAAATTGTCCTAATTTTGTCTGTAGCTTCAAAGGAAGTAGAGCTATTACTGCTTGTGAAGAATGATGGTGAGAAACCCCTCACAGTGAATGTTACTATCTCACATGCTAAGCATGTCAACTTCAACAAGGAGATCCAAATACCAGCTCACCTAATGAAAGAGGTTTAATTTTAATTCAATGGTTTCTGTTGCTTTTGCTCTCTAACTTTTCAAATGAATTGGACAAATTTTCAATGAAAAAATGTTTAATCTAGTGAAGAAAGTATTGAAAAATGCTTGCTAAGATGCAACTTTTTGGAGAAAAAGAGACTCAAAAGTGAACTTTTTTTAAATTGGGTCAAACGGCTAACTCATCGAATAAAATGTTTCAGAATGCAAAAACAAGTTTGAAACATGAACATGAGCATTCAATCAATCAATCATAGACTCATAGTGCTGCTTTTTTTGTTTGTTATAGGTTAACATCCCTGCAAATCTTGATGGAAATTCATCTATAAATTTAGATGCTGGAAATTTGGGTTGTGTAATTCGCGTAGGATCAGCATCATCATCAGGTG
>JBBYHO010000012.1:415002-426359 GCA_038382025.1 Adansonia gregorii
CTTAAATTTAATTATAAAATATATAAATATTAATATAAAAATAAAAATAATATTTTAATAATTCTTAAAATAAAAAAATAGGTTTATGAATCGGACTCAAATCAAACCTACACAAAAAAAATATTAAAAATTCATATAACAACCTAATCCGATCACAAATAAATCTAATCTAACTCTCTTAAAAAACCTTAATCAATATGCTTTTTAAAATTTTCAAATTAGTATGAATATATCAGAATGTGATAAGACACCGACCATGGCTTCTTAATTCTCATGCCGACAACTAATGTAATCGAAAGCACTTATATAATAATTTGTCAAATGCAATTTGAAAAAAAAGAAAAAAAAACATGTTTTTACCCTTTTTTCACCAATAAAACACATAATCATTTATTCTGAAAGTCACTGTTCTGATTTTATTTTATTTTGTTCGAATAAATTTAATTAACCAATACCCTTAATTATTATTAAATTTTTTTGAAATTTTAATATTGTGCAAGAATATATTCTTTTTGGATAAGAATTTCTTTTTTATATATTTTCTTATGATGACAGTGGCAATAGTCTTTCAAAAGCTAAAGAACCCATGAGATTCCATTAACCATAAAGATTACAGAAGATGGATTTAGATTTTGTCCATTTATTCAATGGTTAATTAATTTATACCATAATTATTATATTATATTATATTATATTATATTATATATTTTGAAATTAAATTGCTTAATTATATTTTATTTTATTCTTACACTTCTAATTTCATTATTTCTTATTTAAATATATCGAATTGAGGACTTAAAATGAGGAGAGAATTTGTCACTTTAAAAGTTTCTTGAGGCCCACTTTTTCACTTTTCATTTTTCCCCACTTCTCATTTCGCATCTAATTTCTTTTCAAATAACTTCTTTTCATTTTTCTTTGATTATTTCCTTTCTTTTCGCTTCTCTATTATCAATAAACAAAGCACACATCGATGAGTTTATAAATTATTCATATGCTAAATGATTTGTTCAACGATTAAGTCGAGTCATGTTAGATTTGATTGGTTAAAAAGATTTGTATATAGCTAAATTCGACCAATTGACTAGAAAAGTCCTATTATTTTTATTATTCAAACAATACTTTTGTAATACATTTTAAATAAAATTATTTTTTTTTATTTATTAAAAGATTATTTAAATCGGATCGTATCATTCAAAAAATAAAAATTTTATCTCGAGTCAAATTTTTTTCGAGTCAAGCCGATGGATAATCATATTTGTTTAGTCAAATAAAAGTTCGACTCTTATATAGACCTATAAAACACAAAGTAACTTCGTTTATTTTTTGCTTTCCAAATTCTTATGTATAAGAAAGAGGTTGAAAGGGGGAAAAAAAACAGTGCAAATCATCTGCATTCACAATAGATCGTAGCCTTGACTGAGCTTTTAGGCTTCTTTTTCTGAGCAATGTTACGATCACTGGGGGCTGTTCTTCCGTTATAAGAGACTCTATTGTATGAACCATGAAAAATGGTCTCAAAGGCTGTATTCCCCCATCATCAATCTTTGGGACCATTGACTTGACTTCCTTTTAAAAGCTCTAGTCAAATTACATGAAAAATTAAGCAGTTTTTTAATTAAGATTTATTGAAAAATGTAATAAGAAAAAGTTTGGCATGAAATTTAGCATAATTAAAGATAGACTTTTGATGGATTCAATTTTTTTCTCTTGAGGTCTTGAAACAATGGTATTTTAATCTTACTTGATCAACCAAGAATCTGCATTGGTGGTGTAAAAGTAGACATGCTAATTGAGTTGGTCGGATTGGTACTAGATCAAGTCGGATTAATTTAAGTTTAAAAATTTTTGAGTTCAGATTATCTTGGATTAGTTAGATTTGGATTATGGACTTCCTTGGTCAAAGAAGGATGGCTCAGGAAGTTGATCGGATTTTTTGAGTTTTAATATTGACAAATATATAAAAGGTTATTCTTCTTGTTCGTGAAAGCTTTATCTTTGTAAAGTCCCTAAAACATTTTGAGATGATTAAAATAACAAAGAATCTCTTAATTTTCTCATTTTACTTAAGTAAATTTTTATACTTTTATTGCATCCAAATAATTTTTTTAATTTTTAATTTGCATTTAAGTAAAATCTTGAGTTATAATCAGTACTAAATAAGTAATTTTAATTTGTATACAAATAAGATCTTATCATAGATCAATCTTTTATTTGAAATAGTGATTTATTTGGTACAAATTAATCAAAGGATAAAAAATTATTTGGATATAATAAAAATATAAAACTTATTTAAAAAATAAATAGTTTAAAGACTTTTTATATATTTATATTATATTCATGTTAGTTTTCAGTAGACCTTCTCAAGGGTCAAGTCACTAGCCCAAGCCTGAAAGTCCACTCGATATTTGAGAGGGTTTAGACAAAAATATTAAGTCCGAATAGTAAGTTTGAACAAAATAATTAGGCCTGATTAAAAATTGGTCGAGCCTTGGGTTCAACTTTCAAAATCCAAGTCCAGCTCTACCTGACCTATTTTACTATTATATTATATATATATATATATTTTATTTTATATTTTATGTATTATGTAATTTTTGTTATATAAACAATACATATATATAATATTATAGTGTAAACTTTAAAAACTAAGTTAAATTATTTATATTTATGAATTTAATAAATGCAAATTACTAAATTAATAAAGATTAAATTTAAAAAAAATATAATTGTTAAAAAATAAATTACAAAAAAATAATATAAACGGGCCTAAACGGGCTTAGACGCCTATTTACAAAAATGAGCGAGCTTAGGTAAAAGTCGAAGCCTATATTCCAAGTAGAGCTATATTTAAGCAAACATATTTAATATTAATACCATACTCAAGCCCATCCGAATCCGTTCCAACCTGACCCATGAATAGATTTATTTTTCATATCATGTCCAAAATATCAAATCTAGCATACAGTTTACAAGATTTAAATATTAGAATATAGGGATCAATTCAAAAGGGGAGGAGTTGTAATAACAATTGACCAAGCGAAGAATGCGAATGAAGCAACTTGATGTGGCACATTCTAATTGGGAATCCAATTAGCCAACCATAATCAAATATGCCAAATAGAAGAATACGCCATCGCAAAGCAATGCCTAAAAAAAGTCATTATATCCCAACTCTAGTCTTATGGCATAATATATAGCAAATGAGTCCACCAAAGGTTTTGCAAAAAGGCACAAAAAGGCAAAAGGCAAAACTCAAAAGGTACACCAAAAGAAAGCTGAAAAGGTTGGGAGATGGCCAAGTATTTCAATATAGTAACCAAAGCACATTGGGTAGTGAACGGTTGAGAAAAAAAATTTGTTAAGTTTAAAATTTGGATGATGATATATTGGAATAGAGTGGGTGACAGACCCAAGTGACCCACCACCACCTCCACCACTATCACCGCCCCTTTCTCTATTCTCTAATAGGCCAAGTGGATTTCTTGGTTGGCTTCATATCAACGCTAACAGCCAACATAATCCAATTACAGCAATACCAAAAGTAGTACTCTTTCTTTTAGTTTATATATTTGTTTCATATTTATATTATTTTTTATGTTATAAATATATTTAACATGTTATATATTTATATAAATTTTAATAAATTAATAATTTTTGTTAAATATTGAACCTGAGCTTAATTTAATTAATTCATATAGTTTTCCTCAAAAGATGACATCTAACAAATTTGATATTTGAATTTTAGTATCTGCAATATTTTTATTTATTCTTACGTTGTAGCCTTTTTTGTCCAAAAAATTCGTATTACATATATTTTAATACTTCGTGTATATTGTCATAATTTTTTTATATTGTATCATATTTTATAACATATTTTAATTTTGTTTGAATTGTATTCATGTTAATAATCATATCATAAACTACCAAATATCATTAATTCATTTGAAAAAGCTACCACTTTTCTTGGTTGCCCACTAACCCTAACCCTAAACCCAAGCCTAAGCCTTTTCTTTTCCTTTCCCTATACCATCCCCTCTCTCTAATGCTAGTGGCTCTCTTTCTCAACTCTCCCTTTGGTTGGCCACTAGTCCTAGCCCCCGCCCTTTTTTCTCCCTTTTTTCTCTAATGCTAGTGGTTTTCTCATTGGTCATCACTATCTTTTCTATCGCCCACAAAGTCTTTCTTTTGAGCTTAAGCTTCTTTGATGGTGTGAATGCATGTTAACAGCTAAACTAGAGTAAAAAGTTCCTTTTGTTGTTTACTGTGGGGAGAGATGGACAAAGAACCTAACCAAGAAAACTCATCTCTCCTCTCAAATAATAACATTACCATCATCAAAGAAGACAGTTCCCCTAAAAAGCACCATGGAAACACTGCTGTGATTGGTGGTGGTGGAGGCGGAGGCAGTAACGACAGGTTGAAACGTGATGAATGGAGTGAAGGAGCTGTTTCAAGCTTACTTGAGGCTTACGAAAACAAGTGGGTGCTTAGAAATAGGGCCAAACTTAAGGGCCATGATTGGGAGGACGTTGCTCATTATGTTTCAGCTCGAGCTAATAGTACGAAGTCGCCAAAGACTCAAACTCAGTGCAAGAACAAGATTGAGTCAATGAAGAAAAGGTATCGATCGGAGTCTGCCACCGCTGATGGATCATCGTGGCCTTTGTATCAACGGCTCGACCTTTTACTTCGTGGCAGTGCACCGGCTCCACCACCACCACAGCTGCACCCTTCAGCGGTGCCCCAAGCACCTGGTCCACTTTCCACTAACTTTCCTTTGACGACTACTTTACCTGAGCCGTCTATAAGGGTGGTGATGCACCAACAACCACCGCTACTACCAGCGCCACCTGTGGCTCTGCTCCCTGGAACTGCGCAAAATTCACATGGTTCCAATGGTATCGGTAGGATCCCCAAGGTCAGTACGAATTTTATATATATATATATATATATATATATATATATCTCCTTTTATCGTGGAGCTTTGACTTGAATTTAAGATATTTCTACCTAAAATTTTATCTTCAGATTAAATATTTACATTTCTAGTTTTTATTTTTGAATCAATTCATGAAGTAATAATACTTTTTTTCTGTTAAATTAGAATATCGTTGTATAATCTAATTCTAAAAGCATACGATAGAGAAAAGTAGTACTACAAAGAGAGGTGATTTCAGCATAAATTTTTATTATTATTTTTTTTTAACCATGGCTTAATTCTAAAGTTACATTTCTTTTTATACCATAACCTAATCCTATTTTCAGAAAAGCAAATGCTAGTTATAAACAGGAAGTGAGGAGTCCATTTTGATGGTACACCTATTATTTTAACTCCATTTTTGAGTAATGGCATCTTTTACAATGCAATAGAAACAATTGTAGACATTGTACAAAGTTGTTCTTCTTAGATAGCTCTTTTAACATGTTTCATGAGGGACACTTATCACATATGAGTGTTTAGTTGAACGATTGAACTTGGGTTTAGTCAGAATGATTCATCCGTAAACGCCAAATTTCAATAAATTTGAAATTCGATTCTCTAGCTACTGCGAATTCCTCTTCCATATTTTTCTCTAATACTTGATTTCGCTGAGAATTTCCTGGCTCTTTCGATTCTAACAGGAGGATGGAGGAGGAACAAAATTGTCTGGCCATTCATCGGACAAGATGGAGACAGATAGTAGCACACCAGATCTTTACAGTGATAAAGAGAAACTAAGATCGAAGAAAATGAAGATGAAAATAGAGATGACGGCGAAGAAGAAGAAGAAGAGAAGGAAAGAGGAGGAATTTGAAATAGCTGAGAGCATTCAATGGCTAGCAGAAGTAGTTTTAAAGTCAGAACAAACGAGGATGGAAACAATGAAGGAAATTGAAAAAATGAGAGTTGAAGCTGAGGCTAAAAGAGGAGAAATGGACCTCAAAAGAACTGAGATCATTGCCAACAACCAATTGGAAATTGCTAGGCTTTTTGCAGGATCAAGTAAAGGAGTTGATTCTTCATTAAGGATTGGAAGAAGTTGATGATGATCATGATTGTTAGAGAAAATCTAATTAATTAATTATATATATGTATGTATGGATGGATTTCGTGCATCGACAATGAACATCAAAGGTTAATGAACTTGAAGCTTAGCCTGATTAATTCATGTAATTATTATTAAAATGATATATAGTAAATTTGAAGTTTGAATCTTAATATTTGTAAGCTTTTTTTTATCTCAAGCTACAACCTCTTTTATACCCAAAAAATATTAAGTTGTTACGATGATATTTAACTTTTATCGGGCTAATTAATTAATTAATTAGATAAAAAAAATGGGGTAGGTAAATAGCAATTTCTACCTCATTTATCAACTTCCCTTATAGAGAAATGTTTAAAGAAAACCAATTGTGCCAACATCATGCTAAATTGATGTATACTACAAGAACTTTTAATTTACTAAGCAAATTAACCCAGACTTGCATTAAAAATTTAGAGGCAAAGAGTATGGAATTTATTTAATTTTGCAAATTCTCACTTGAATGAAATTTTAATCTCTTTTCAGTTTCAAGTAATTAATTGTGGTTTTCCTCAAATAGCATTCGTTTGTATGTTTCCATGGCCACTTAATAAGGATTCAATTTTTGTCTTCAATTTTTGAATAAATTAAAAATATATATATCAATCATTGAATCAAATATTCAAATGCAATATTTGGGGAATTGTTGTTCTATTTTCCACTTATTTTTTTTTTACTTAAAACTACCAAAAATTGAAATTTAAGCATTAAAATTAAAAATTTAATATTTTATCAAAACCTCATACTACTCTTCGGCAATAATGGTTAGGCAATTATACGTTCACTATTTATGGATTTTTCTCTCTTTACTTCGTTTTGGTCTTACATTCCTTTGTCTACCCATACCTCTACATACATCTCTTTCTATGTCAAACTTTTCTCTAAAGAGTGGTCCCCAAAATTTTAATTTTTTTTATGGTTTAAGTCGCATTGGGTCTGAAAATCAGTTTTATTATTAATCATATTATGAAAACATTATTTTTATATTAATATTTAAATTTTTATAATTAAATTTAAATAAAAATATTGTTTTTATTACCAAACAATTAATTTAGCCTGGTTGAGATTATTGAAAGTCAAAAAAATCTCGTCTCTTGTGTCGAGAAAGTAACTTTACCGTTAAATAAGTCTACATTTTTCTGCTGTTGAATTTTTACTACTAAGTTATATTTTTTTTGTTTTTTAATTTTAATAATTTTTTATTGGTACAACATTTATAATTTTGTGATTAATTAAATTTGTTGGTTTTGAACTTTCAAATTATAGGAGGTTTGTTTTATATCAAACTAGGAACAAACAAACATATATAATTGAAACTAAACTCCACATATGGTGACTTAGAATATGGGAATTAAAGTTTTACTTGATAGCATGAAAAGAAAATTGAAAAGATAGAAAATTGAAAGTGGAAAAAAGTGAAAAGATTGAAAATATATTCTTTTTTCATTGGTTTGCTAGGCAAAAACGATGAAAAAGTAAAAGAAAAAAATAATTTTTTTTCTTATTGCTTAGTATGATTAAAAAAATAAGAAAAATAAAATAAAAATTATATTATTTTACTATTACACATTCTGTAAATTAAGATGGAGAAACAAAATATAGAAAATATGAAAGATCTTATAAATATACACATTTAACTCACGCTATTCTCATTTTCTTTTCAGTTTTTTGTTCAAATTTAGAGTGATTTTTTTGTTAATAAGTATAAAAAATTAACGACCTTTTTTATTTTCTTTACTCTCATTTTTCTTTCTAACTAAGCATATTTAAAATTCATTTTTTTTTTTTACTTTTCCACCTTCCTCTGTCCATCTTTTCACTTTTTCATCCAACCAAGCACACTTTAAAATTTAAAAAATTTCCACTTAGCATTAAGGCGATATTTCATTGGTTATCTTTTTTTTTTTTAAATGTAAAAAATTATAAAACAATTTAAAGGTTAAAATAATTATATCAAGGAAAATATTTTAATAATATGACAATCACTGTCATTATTAGACCAATCAATTAAGCAGGTCAGGTTGATTTCAGATTAGGTCAATTTAAGTCAGGTCATTTTTTATTTTTAAATTTTTGAGCCATTTTAAAGCTTGAATCATTTCAGTTTTTAGTCACTTGAAGTTCGGGTCACTTCTGTTTTATGTCATTTTAGGTTCAGGTTATTTTAGGTATAGGTCATTTAGTTTTGCGTCATTTCGAATTTGGGTTAATCGAGTTTGAATCATTTTGGATTTGAATATTTCAAGTTTAGTCAGTTAAGTTCAACACTTGGGTTAATCGATTTTGAGTCAATTAAGTTTAACACTTGAGTTTGGTAGATTTAATCATTTTGGGTTCAAGTCACTTTAGGTTAATTATTCAAGTCAATTCAAGTTTAGTTCATTTCAGTTTGGGTTATATTGAGTTTAGACCATTTTGAGTTTTCGAATTCGAGTTGATCAGTTTCAGACTATTAACTCTTTCTACTTAAATCGAGTTAAATTCATTTAAATTCAAATAAATTAATTAAAATATTTAAATTTCGATCAGAACTAATAAGTCTAATCATTATGCATATGTGAGGAAATTCAAACCATCATTTCATATATACTTTTTTACTTTGAAAACTTTGTTTAGTGAGCATCTTTGACTTTTAGCAATGAAATAAAAATTCTTAATTTAAGAATAATATCTTCGTTTAGTGGTTGGACAATTATTAAACAATATCTAAGCAATCGGCAATAAATTAATTAATCATGAAATAGTATCATTTATATATATATATATATATACATATATAGTTTTGTAATCAAATATTCTAGGATCACTTTTGCATTACATATGAACGGTTGCAGTACGCGGAGAGCCTACCATATGATCAGATAATTATATTTATTAAAATAGGCACAAGTGAAAAAACAATAATTTAAAAAAAAATTGAAACATATATTATATTTTAAACAATGAGTAATTTTTTTCAATAATTAACTTTTTTTTAACTATAAAAAACATATATATTTTACATTAATTAAATTGATATAATTTGACTCGTAATATTAATTTAACTGAATATTTCATATATAATATAGACGATAAAATAGTAAATAAATTTAATATATATATATATATATAAAAAAGAAAGGGATGACAATGATTTGCATAAGCAAAAGCATCCTTTTTAATATGGGGCCACATTTTGTCAAAGCATTTAATCTATCATTTCTATTTGGTGGTCCGTTTTCCTTTTTCTTTTTGGGTTTTAAGCTACTATTCGAATTTAGGATCTTTCTCCAAATTTAATCTTAAAGTAAAAGAGTTTGTCACCTAAGCATAGTATTTTTAAGGTTTAAAATAATAAAAAAGTTCTTTAATTTTATAATTTTACCTAAGTAAAGTGCTTATACCATTTAAATAAACTCTTAATTTTTAATTTATATTTAAATTATTTTTAATTTTGTCCTAAATAAATCTTTAACCTTCTAATTTGTATAAATAGAAAACTTAAATCAATTTTTTATTTGATTTACGAACTTATTTAAATATAAATTGAAAAATAAAAACTTACGTGAATACAGTAAAAATCTAAAGACTTACATAAATAACTTTATAAATTAAAAGGGTTTTTTAGTAGTTTAGCTATTTTCAAATCTTATTTTCAAATCTTATTTTCAAATCATTAGTACTCTTTTAGCCATGTCATCATTCGGCAATTTTGTTTTCTTTTATAAAAAGAAATTATTGATTTAAAAAGTTGCAAACATTAAAAAATCCTTATAATTTTCATTCCCAACCTTCTTACTGTACCTATTTATGGGCTTGGCCGAGTGTTTGGTCCGATAAGCCTGACCCACTTGAGTTCGATTAGAAAGATCATGCAAACAAAGGATTTTGTCCTTGGTTTTGGACAAAGTTGTACTAGCACAAGTGCCCACAATAAAATTGTTCAATTTCGGATAAAGCAAGAATACCCAAATTAACTTCCATATATGCACTCCAAAATTTAAGACCCTAAATGCAAAACGTAACGAAAATGTTTGGTCTATATAATATGGAGGAAATTATCCATGAAACTATGTTCTTATTCCATAAAATTTGCTGATTTAAGCGGTTTCATCAAATGCACATCCAGAGATTTCAACTTTAATTTTTGAGTTAAATTGGATGAAAAAACAAAACATCGTTTTCTTTTTCAACTTGCAAATTTATGGTGAAGGAAACTGATTTTGTTTATTAGACCTATCAATTGGATAGATTAAGTTGGAATTAGGTTGAATCAATTTGAGTCAATGTCAAATTTGAATAATTTTGTGTTTGAAAATATAATAACTAAATATTTATTTTACTTAAATATAATATTGACTTTTAGATAATTTTAAAGCATAATTTTTTATTTGAGCTTTAGCTTTTATATATATATATATATATAACTTTTTCTTCTTATCTTTCACTGAACAAATTTTGAGTTTGAATTTAGCCACAATATGCAAATGTAAATGTCTAATTTTGGTCAAGAACATATGATGCAAGTACATTGGCAAAGGTGTTTTTGCATAGGTATTTTAGTAGAAATACTTTGGTAGAAGCACTTTAGCAGAGGTTCTTCGTCGTAAGTACCTTGACAGAGGTACTTTAGCATAGGTACTTTAGTACATTTACTTTGATAAAGGTACTTCGATAAAGGTACTTTAACATAGGTACTTTGGCAAAGGCAATTTAGTAAAGGTACTTCAGTAAAGATACTCTGGCAAAGGTACTTTGGCATGGGTACTTTGGCATAGGTACTTTGGCACGGATACTTTGGCAAAGGTACTTTGGCACAACATTTTTAGGCAATAACGTTTCTTCATAGTAATGTTACTTGGCATGGCAAGTTCCAATTAATAAAAACCATGAAGTTAACCTTAAAAAATTGGTAGCATTCTTAGGTTTTTGCCACACTTGGTATGTTTTGGAAGGTATGGCTTGAAGGCTCATATATGAAAACTGTTCAGAAGTCTACTTCTTAACTTTTCCCGATAGTAAAAGTGCTTCCATTTTCTATCAAATAGGCAGTACACTCTTAAGTGTGCTGTCATATAACCATTATCCATCACTCATTACCAAAACACTTTTCAAGGTGCCAATTCCAATAATCTCTACTCTAATCCACTTCTTTAACAACCTCCCACTCTCTTTCCCATTACCCGTATCTATGTGAGTGGCTCTTCTGACAACTTCTTACTCTTTCTTTGTAACTGCTTGTTAGCTATATTAGCTTTGAATTAATCTCAGTTTTGATATAACTAAAACTTAAGCTTAATTAGCTTGTGTTTA
>JBBYHO010000012.1:453770-476784 GCA_038382025.1 Adansonia gregorii
CAACATCAACATCAACATCATCAAAGTTGAGTGCCCCTCTGATCTTCCGGCCGCTGTAAGCAACAACGGAAATGGCAGCCACATCATTAGTTTAGAACATCACAAGAACTTGTGTACTCGTAAAAAAGGAAACTGTTATCCTGAGCCAAGAGAGAACAAGAAGAATACCCGTTCAAGTGATTGTTGATGGCTGTTAGGTCTTTCGAAGGGCTCTGATAGGCACGAGTACTCTCTCCAACACAAGCATAGTAGCTTCGTGTGCTATGAGAGATTAGAGCATCCATCTGCAGAAGAAAACAAGATCTAACTAGAAAATAGGGCACACACTTCTTTTCTATGTAACCAAAGATTCAGGTAATACCAAAGGCTAAAAAGAATTCTCTACAATAGCTTCTTTCTGTCAATCGAGAAACAGAAACCAGGATTCAATTTTTTTTACAAGATTCATAAAACTTAAAATATTGGAAAATTAAAGATTCTTTTTTCTTTTCCCCTTTTTATAGGCCTTTTAGTGCTGCATTTTAAACAACTTAAAGAAACAGTTGAGAGGCAGTAGTTCTAAGCAATGAAAAACAAATTTTTTCCTCTTTGTTCAGGGAGGCTGGTCAAATCGTAAATGTAGGAGTCCAGTTTTCTAGTAAATGGAAAATTGATCACTCAAAGTCAACTCAATGGAGAAAAGAAACTAATTAGGTACCTTGGATGTTCGCAATGGAGACACGTATACGTTGTGTGTTGCGGATACTTTCTTCGGGGACATATCAGGGAGACTTGGAAAAGGAGCAACTTTAGGCGATCCAGGGCATGGACCTAATTAGTCAATGAAGATAGAACAAGCAAATTAGAATGGCCTGCAGAAGCAGCAAGGACAGAATATAACATCACAAAGCAGGCAGCCTGGTTCAGCAATGAAACATTTACCGTCTTTACCGTTGTTGGCTTCAGCAACCTGGCTTGTTCTTGCAGTTGTTCCTGCAGGACCGAGTTCTCCCAGCAAGGGCTTTACGGCAGGAATAAATATTTCATTGTAGAATGCAATAATATCAATATTATCCTGCCCTGTTCTCTGTTTTCAGATCATTAAAATGGTTAAAACTCCCTCAAAAAAGCAGGCAGCATAGAAACTAGAGAAGAGACATCATACCCCATTTCGTCGTGCAGATGACCTGTCGACAAATACACTTTGGAAAACTTGTGGTTTGCATTGTGGTTGCTTCCTATAGTTGCAAATAATTTCTTTGAAAGTCAGGCGTAACTGAGAAATCTGCAGGCCATCCATTCAGAAAGAGGAAATAGTGCAGATAAATTTAACAGCAGCTAAAAAAATTCTCGTAAAAAGGGCAAACCTTTGCGATTACATAGAAACAACAAAGGATGATCTGGTCAATATGACGGTTAAAGAACAAAGAAGTCCGCTGGCCAAGTATTTGTTGAAAAAGAGAATACACGCTCTCCCTAATCTGTTGAGACAGTTGTAGCCGCTCAACCATACCATTAATCCTGACAGCTGCCAACTTATTAATCTAGGCAGCCCAAGCAAGCAACACATTAGACAATAAAAATAAATCATGGGAATACTCACATTTTACAAGGAGTAATAATAGGTTAAATTTTTGCAACATTATAAGCTTACATAAGGGGCACCATAATTATGTAAGAATTTAAGCAAATAGATGAGAGACTAATTTATCTCATATTTTGGTACCTTGCTAAAAAATATATTTATTCCTGTTTCCGCACATGTTTCTCCTCCGCCACCAGGGTTAGGGCGTGTCGGACTAAAAAATAAAGAGCCCAACAGAAAATACTGTAAGCCAGTGCAATTGGTTCAGGTTTCCAGATCTCCTAGAACTTACACCACACAATACCTGGCAAATGCAGATTGCAAAGGAGCCTTCTTATGGTTGCTTAATGCTAATAGACGATCCTTCACCGGTGATGTAAAAGAGTTCCGTTCAACCAAAACACTCCTGAACTCCGTGCATGGTCTCATGGGAGACCTGACATCGCCATTTTGACCTGAAAAATGCAACAACACTGTAAATGATGTTCCGGATAGAATTAAATTTAACACTCTGTGAAAGAATAACTGTAATCAAATCCTAAAACACGCTAATACATTAAAGAAGAACAATGGCAGAGTGGTCACAAAGTTTTCCGTATCTGAAAATATAACAAGTGTTAAGCTACCGATGTTGCAAACCTAACATTGTGCTACCAACATTACCCGTTGATGTTTCATGCTTCTGCAAAGATGGCACTGGAGGTATACCTCCAGAAAAGTTTATATGCGTCGCAATTGCATCCAAAGATGGCATCGGTTCTGCCAATAAGCCAAGACGATTTATCTCAGCAGATAGGGCAGGCCTCGCAACTATCAAAGAATTGTACATTGAGGAGCCTTTATCCCACACCATGCTCTCCAAAAGCCTCTCTTCCAGAGAATTTAGATGCCGCCTCAATTCTCTTGGCAGAGACTCCTCATGTCTAATGAAACTCTCTATCACCTTGCTTAGATCAAAGGCTGTAATACCAGTTCGCTCCAGTACTGTAGGAAACAACATTGTAGCAGTCTTATGCGTCGCTAGCACTAGTTCAGCAGAACAAGCAAGCATACATCTATGAAACCTCTCATTAGTTAATAATGAGGTCAAATTAGATGCATGTAATATTTGGGCCTCTGCAGTACACATAGCTTCCAAAACCCTATAGTACAACTTAAGTGCTTCCAGTCTTCGTTGTTCCATCCATAAATTATCCATCAGGTTTACACGTTGAAGGCTTCCAGTTACACTACGTTCATGATTACTTGGAAATATTGCCTCCAGTATTATATGTGCCCTATATATTACATCATTGGTAATATCTTTATCACAGGATGATAAAAAACGCTGCAACCCAGCTGAGGGTTTTGAAGGAAGTGGACAAACAACAGAACGAAGCCACTTTGCAGTTGTCATTGCAGTGCTGACAGGTGTAGCTACCATCTTTGCATTTGGCGGCCCAAGGACACCATTCGCATGGGATGCAGGAGGACGTCGAGGTGACAGTGGGCTTGAGATTGGCTTTGATGGTGAAGCTATTGAATCAAATTTCCTCTACCCAAAACAGAATAGAAAACAATTTTAGATAAAGTGACTGCTACATAAAGCATAAAAACCAAAACGGAAAATATGCTTTCCAATATGAAAAAGACCTTGATGCCAGTAACATTCGTAGCCCCTCCAGACAAGCTTCCTAAACCAAGTAAACTATCTTCCTCATTTATAAAAACCCTCTCATCCAGATCACCTTTATTACAAATTGCGTCATCATAATCCTTTTCTAAAATACCCAAACTGGACGAAAGAGATTGGTCCTCCATTAAGCCTTCAAAATAGATCAAGTTACCTGCATCAAAGAAGATTAGATAAATTTGAAGTAGAAGCCAATGAAAGAACGCTGCCAAAATTGCATTCATGACTCTTTTGACGAACCTGTATCAATATTTTCCAGTGTTTCACTTTTGCATTCAGATGCTGGACGTGGCTTTTTTTTCAATATATCTTCTATTAACTTATTGGCCATCTCCATTGTTTTCCTCAAATCATCTTCTGAGGCATCATACATGTTGCAAAGTGATGCAAGCAAGTCTACACCTTTGTCACCTTTCTTAACTGAATCATTACATGTCAACAAAGTCAACAATGAGGAACTCTAAAATTTTATCCCTCCAGGAAAAGCAAATAGAAAAAAGTAAAAGGGTAAGGACTAAACACCAGCAAAGAATACTGGTGGAAAAAAAAAAGAAATAAAGAAAAACACCAGTGAAGAATCACGTATTCCTTCTCCTTATAAAAAAGGGCATATCTAAAAAGTTGAAATGCCATATAAGAATAGATAATTACCAAAACGTGAAGAGTCACTGATCTTGAAGTTTCTGAAGCGAACAGGAACATGTATAATCAGAATAGCCTGTTAAACATCACATTAAATTGTAAGAAAATGTTAGCCTCTGCATATTGCTACATGCTCTAACAATGTAGAAGGATATAAGTGCATCAAAGAGAACATCATATTAGAGTTGAATCTTTTGATGCACATTTAGACATAACTGTCAACCTTTGCTTTCCGTTTGTTTAATAATTACTCATTATATTAATCCTTATATTAATCCTTTATCTGTATTACCATAATCAGAACAATACCTTTCACTAGAAGAATAAGATGACATGTTATTCCTTAGTAAAACCAAGTCTGCCTTCCTACAATCAGCTATTAAGAAAGTCACAGAAAAGTTTAACTGACCAGTACAGAAACAAAACCGTTTGCGCAAGTCACCAAGTCTTTAAAACGGCTGAATGCATGCACACGGAGTGCCAAAAACAGTAACCACCCAAAACGGTGGTACTCTGATAAATAATCAGGCGAACTGGTAGCATTTTGCTGCTTGTCAATATTTGCATCACTTGTCAAGAAGAGTTCCCAAAATGCACGCTTGTATGACCTTTTGTACCATTAAATAGCAAGATACAAATGTTATTTACATTACAAAATGGAAAATTATATGAGGTAGAAAAATGAGGGTTTGAAGATACAGTTGCTCGAAGAGATTTAATAAAAAATTTCATCGCATGCACCGTAAAAATTGTGTGGTATGGTATTTAAAATATAATTCTGCAATCTGTCTAAATGAGAATCTCATACTTATATCACTATCTTAAATTTAGTACCCATCTGAAGAAGACGACAGTCAAAACACACCATAAACAAGCCCATATGAAAAGCTACTAGTATAATTAGGATATGTGTGTGCACGTATGTACGTTTTATATAGTTATCATTTTTTATTACACCAAAATATAGGCCTGCTCTTGTATATTTCAGACGAGGTTCAAGACAAAATAAGCAAGCAAACCGCAAAACCTACACCCTTGTAAAACATAAGTTGATGAACGAGAAGCAATATACCTTTTCACTGTGGGGATTTCAAGCATTTAAAAGCTATTCACAAAAGCATCTACTAACCTAGAACAGGATATAAAAGAAGGGCACCTACTTGCTTAGAAGGCTCAAGTGCACAAAATTGGCCTGCATCTCCTTTGCCTAATTGATTAAAGTACCGTAAGTAGATAGTCAAATAGAAGTAACATGACCGTACACTTTTTTTAAGAAATAAGAAAAACTAAAACATAAATTTATATTCTTTCAATACCTCAAGTCTATTCTCCCAGTCTTCACCATAGATGTTACTTAAAACAGGACCAGCTTTTACCACAAACTGAGGCAACTCTTTAAAGAAATCCACAATACTGCAGAACATAAAAAAATTCGCTATCGTTAAAGCAGGTATCGATCCAAAAACTTAGCCTTATATACACAAAATTAACAGCATCATACTTAAGCTTCGTAGCTCTCAATATGTGGCATAATGTAAAGCCACTTTCGTCAGACTCTTGTTGTATATTTTCTACAATCTTTTCACTTAGCCGCTTCAGCGAATATAAGACAAATGAAAACCAAAATCGTTCTGCTTCCTCCAGCTAATCCAAAGTAAATGCAACAAAGTTAGTTCATCAAAAAGCAACTCTCTCTAATAATTTTCATATAAAAAGAAGTTAAAAAAAAAAATCTACCGTCCCACTCCCAATCGCTGAAACATTCGATGTCAAAAGGTGTTTGGTTTCTTTGAATAGCTTCATAGCTTTCCAGCAAGTTTTCTCATCCAAAGATAACCCATTCTGGAAATCATGAAATTATAACATTAAAAAAAAAACACCAAAAATAAAAAGCAATATTTAGAATAATATTACTGAAAAGAACATATTACTACCTTGCACAAAGTAGTGAATCTAGCTTCAATGGCATCGCCATCCGCGCTATTCGATGTTGTAAACGAGGGCTTCACGTCCTCCATATTTAATAATAAACCCTAGCAGTTGATCTCAAAGTTATCAATTTCCGAAAAATTAAGGATTCGATGCCTTCCAACAGTCAATATTAAGCTAACTACTAAAGTCCTTAATTATTAAAAATATTCAGATTAATTTTTTTAAAAAAAAAATCAACAAATAAATAACAGCAACTTAAAATCGCCGCCAGAAAATAAAAATTTACGCCAAAATTTTCAAAATTTTTAGCTATTACTATAGAAAGAATTTCCGTTTGTACTTCCAGAAATGGTGAATTAATTTTGAAGAATGTCAACCAAATAATTAAAAAAGTGTAACAAAAATTAAAAAATATTTAAAAGAAAGCTTACAAAATTGAGGCTTGAAATTTGGTTCGGATCTCAGATCCAGTGAAGCAGAAACCCTAGCTTCAAATCCTCCCGCAAAACAAACCGTTTTTAACGGATCGAGAAGAAGAGAAAACCAGTGAGAAATTAAAAAAAAAATTCTTTTTTTATGATTTTAGTTAAGAACGAGAAGAACCCTAAAATTTTCCCTTTTTTCCTATTTTTATTTCTCTCTCTTTAACTTTGGGCCTCTTTTTGTGGAAAACCCTAACAATGAAGGACCTTTCTACTTTAGCGCGGGAAAATTAACCAACATAACATCATGATGGACATACACATGCACCGTAACATTCATGATTGGCGAATTAGATTTTGACGCGTCATGTCTTGGCCTTGGGCTTTTACCGCCAAAATTGTTTAACGTCTCGCCGTGACGAAGATTCCTTCTTGAGGAAGTTGGGTAAAGGGGTTTGGACTTTCGCCGTTACGGTGAGCTTAACGGAGAGTTGGTGAGTTGGGCCGAGCCGGTTGTTCGAGTCTGGGAAATTGGGACGGGGCGGGGTGTCAGGGACGACTCGTGTGGCTATGTGGGCCCACTGAAAAGCCGTTTTTTATTCTAATGGTGTCGTTTAGCGGCATGAAGTGTGTCGTTTTGTGGGGAGTGGAATTTTATTATGAGTGCATCCTCAGAGAATTTTCTGTAGGACCACGTTGTTGCTGAATAGACACGTTATTTCATCCACCGCACATGAAAAAAAAATCAAAATACAAAATTAATAAGAAAAAATAATATAAATATAATATAAATTTGTAAATATATCAAAATTTATATATTACAAATAATTTATATGAATATATAATATTTCAAATGTGATTATGATATTTAAAAATATATAAACATAATATGAATATATAAATTATCAAATCTAGCAACTTACATTTTATTTTGCATTACTGTTTCATAAAAGCATTTCGATTTATAGAAAATTGAATTAAACCGAAGCAAACTGTATTATAATATATCTTTTTAAATATTACAAAAACAAAAATGAACTTAAAACATTAAATATTAAATATTAAAAATAAAATAAATATAATTGTAATATAAAAATATTTATATATCATAATTATATTTAAAATATTATATAATTATATTTTTTTGATATATTAATAATTAATTTATAAATTTTAACAAATTTAAAATTTTTGCCATATTTTTATAATTTTTTATATTATTTTATATTTTTATCAAATTTTAATTATTTTTTTATATTTTATTTGTATCAAGATTACTGGATCGACTTGAGATAATTCATGAGGCTCCAAGGCCTGAACAACTTTACCATTCGCAAGAAGGCAAAAATCTTTTCGCTCTTGTACATATGTGAAAAACTATAGCTTTTACAAAGATTACATTCATAATCACTCCACCTCGTCCCATTTTATTTTTTATTATTATTTTTAATTTAATATTATAAAAAATGTTATACTTTATTTATGAGCATAATTTTAATATTATATATGTATAACTATATAAATATAGAATATTAGTAGGTATATATACATATATTATTTACATAAAAAACATATAAAATATTTTAAAAGATAAAATAACAATTGCAAACGACAAAATGAAATAAAAAATATTATATTTTTATATATTATGATCATATTTAAAACATTACATATTTAATATAAATTTAATTTTTTATTTAGTATTTTAAAAGAATTTTTACGTCATATGTATGTAGAAGTGTTAGCAACTTGGAAACTTTAAAATCTCTTAACTTCTTTGCAAACCATATGTGCAACATCTAGGCAATATAAGTTCAAACTGGGGGCTAAGTTCTCAGTCAATTTTTTTTTTCCAGCACTTGAAACATAAAAATTCAACACCTATTGCTAAGAATCCATAATCAACAAAATCTAGTATGCAGAAACTCTTTCTTCATAGCTTGAAAAGTGTTTGAATCTTCATCCTACATGATCAGACTCGGCCTCTGGATCCGTCTCCCCGTCTATCATCCCGGCCTCCACTTCGGCATCTCCTTCTAATTGCCCGGCTTCTTGACCAACATCAGTATCGGGGCTTTGCTTTTGATGTTCATCAGGTGTCGGAGTGCCACCTTGGGAATTATTTCCGGTTGCGGCAGAGACATCCGTATCCATCACTGCTGCTGCAGACGCCTCTGCATCAGCTCTGAGTCCCTCTCCCTCAATCTCACTTGCAGGTGTTGCAATCTGGACAAAGCGAAATATAGGAAAAGATTAGAGACCCGAAAGAAGAAGAAAATATGGAAAAAAAAAAAAGGTACCCCTTGTCGGCTCAGAGTGCCATAAAATTAGTGTTTCTAAACCCACTTCTGGAACATTGTATTGTACGTTAAGCCTCTACTGGCCCCCTATGAATCAAGTATTGACATAATACCGTCACCAAGCAGATATTAATAGAAAATTTTGGCACTGAATCATCGCAATAAACATAACCCAACGAAAGAAAATAAGATCGAAAGCCATCTTTTACATTACAACCATCTGGGCCAATACAGTTTTCTCTAGAAGTACCGAGTTGTCAAACAGTGCTGATTCCGGAGACGAAAAAATATATTGAAAGATGAAAGTTCCCAGAGAGATACCTGACTTTCTTCAACCTGATGTGAAGAACTCTTCATCTCCTCCTTTTTAGCACGTTTAGACCTGTCACTAGGTTTGCCTTGGAACTTGGATCGCACTTCGGTGGGGAGAAGCTCCAATGGAACTACTCCTTCGACACCATGTTCTGTAAACTGCAATCACCACCACGTAAATTTCATTCGGATTTGTGATTTGACCACAATTATACGTAAAAACCCTTCATATATAACATACTTTAGAAAACCCTTCTAAGTCTTGCCGAGCAGAAAAACGAAGGCCCTTCCAGCAATAAACCTGCATAAAAAAATTGAAAAGAATTTCAACATCCATTAATATACTCATATTTTTTACATAAAAGGATTCAATATAACCATCTCATTGTTACAATGGTTATAATAGTTGGTCTCATTTTGATATCTAAATACATAAACATTTGAAAGTCTTAGCAGCTTTTATTCAAAGAAAAAAGGAGAATCTTGTTACGTTTCTCGATACTGATAGTAAAATCATATGCATGTAGGATAAGTGCATGTATGCATCTCGTGAATAATTTTATGCCCCGTTGATTCAATCCAATTACAATATGACAGACAATGCATAGTTCACGTAAAATGCCCAGAGAGACACAGACGCTCTTGAATTCATTTAAGTTCATAATGACGGTTTTTCCAAGGTTAAATAACTTTTTTAAGCATACCATACTAAACTCAGAATCATTAATAATAACCGATCCAACACGCATGACGCTTATGCTTGCATGCATGTATGTTACGAGCCTATGTCAGGAATGTGTGAGTGTTATGGGGTTCTTTTTTTTTTTATTCAAAGTTTCAGAAAGTCCTTGGATGGTTATATCTCTATGCCCATGTCCAAAATGCATCAGATATGGGTATTTCAGGAATCAGAGCAACAAAGTGGGTGTGGATATGGGTCTGAACGTGCATTGAGTCCAGAGAACTAAAACTCACCCTGTTATTTTTGTGGTGATATTCGGCTTCTATTCCTGCAGATTCATCCATCTGTAATTTCAAAAAAGAGATAAAATTTTTCTAAAAGCTGACATCTGACAGACTCATAATCCCGTACAGTGAAAGAACTACAGTTAAAACAAATTGTCAGTATCAACTTTAAAGAACTAGATAAGGGAGCTTACATCTTCAGCCAGGGGTTTCCAGTAATCTAAGATGGAAGGAGTTCGAACACGTTGGGGATCAGTCAAAGCATCCTGGACAAGCCGAAATAGACTTTAGTATTTTACAGATTCAGACGTCTATTATGCGTTTCCATATATTTAAAATACCAGACAACCATTCCCATGTCCATGGGATATATGTCAAACACGGGTACTTGAAGGAAAATAAAAATTCATAGCAACATAGGAGTCAACCATGGATCTAAGTTCAGTAAACAACATCACTAATAAGATTGTAGAATATATGGTTAATATTGTTTTATTAAAAAGTAGGGGCATAACAGTTTCGTCGATTCTGACTGTCTATAAAAATTATAAAAGATTAAGTTGATAAGTACTCACTGGATTCTGATCTGCCCACTTCCACAACTGAGAGAGTTCTTTATTTCCCAATCTCCATCTTGGCCTACTGTATGATTGGAGAAGATATATATTTTGTAAGAAAGTGTGGACAGAGACCACAAGCGTAACAAACATTTAAATTATGTAAATAAAATCTAATTACCAAGAACAAGATTAGCACCAAACCTAGGGGGGAATAATGGATGATAGAACATATGAAAAGATGTATTTCTTTACACCCTCCTGGCTCAAAAACTATATAGAAATACATAGAAATTTAAGGAAATTTAAAATAAACATGAAGATTAACTTGCACTTGCATACCGTTTCTTAGCTCCATCATTAACTGTTTTTTTCTCTATTGGTTGCTTTTCAAATGGTTGACAGCCATCACGTTTCCACCAGACCTAAGTGCACAAAGATCCAGAATAAATCACTGAGCTCCCAAACACCCTCAAAATGCCAAGTATATGAGCGAGAAACATAAGAGAACTCGGACTTACCCAATTCTTTTCACGATCCAATATATGCTCAATGCTATGAAGAAACTCTTTCCCCTTCGGAGGAGTCATTTCAAGTAGTTTCTTCACTCGATCTTCACAAGACTTAATTTCTTCTTTCTGGAATATAAGTTTAAGAAAAGCAAATTAGTGATTTTTGTATTCATTTTAACTGGATATGTATATATCAGTCCATGTATAAATGAATATAAATTTCTAATTTGCAACTGCGGTTCAAGTGTCTTAACAAATGTCATTATATGCTGTGAAATTTGGGTGGTAATGATATATTTTCAGACTTCTCTTTGAAGATCGACATGATAATGTTCTATGAACAAGAGGTAGAGCAAAAGAAGATATAACAAGGGTTGAAATGTCACAGAGACAGTTCAGCATGATGGATTACTGGCCAAATTAAGATTTTGAATCCAACATTTATCCAGGCAGGCTCAGGAACAAAGCTAGTACTGTGCAAGAATTTATCTTATTTTGAGAAATATTCAGAAACTTAGGACCGCAGGTATCAATAGACGTGATGTTGTGATCTTTCGCACTCAGACCCTAGTGTTACATGTTCAAGATACAGTTGTTTAGTACAGTGATAGCAATTTTGAACTCTACGTTCATCATGTGGTAAGATAACAATAGAATTAGTCAGATCACTATGTGCAATCCTCAAACACATAACGATGTTCACTTGGGCCATTTTGATAAGATACATAAGGGAAAAAGGGGAAAACTTTTTATATTATGGGCTTGGTTATAACCTTTATACACATTTAAGATATTTTAGAATATTTAAGTTACTGTATATTAATTATAACTTTTAATAAGATACATATGGGGGAAAAAAAAGGAATACTTTAACTTTATATATTATGGGTTTGATTATAGCTTTAATACACATTTAAGATATGTTAGAACATTTAAGTTCTCTATGGATTCCATATTGTTTTGTTACTAAGTTCATCTCATTCTCCCTAATTGCTTCTGTATCTTTCTAAATTTCCCATGATTTTATATCCTATTTCTTCTTACTGCTTGTTCTACATTACTTACTTTTAAGAAACAGATAGATAAAATATCCATATTATATCATTAACAAACAAAATCTTAATTTTATCACGTTCTTGAAGCTTAAATCTCCTTTTGATTTACTCGAACATTTTTGAGTTGTGAATTTTACAAAAATGAGATGTAAATGCACCATGATCTGAGAGATGCAATCTAGATATTAGACGCATGTGGTGGTTGCAAACTTGGTTTCATCAACACATTTATAACCCTTCAAATTAATCTTATCTAAGAAACCTCAAACTTCACCATCTTTCCGGCCATTTATCAAATTTTAATCCTGTGTCAATAAGAACTCAACAATCCCAAGTAGCAAATAGGTGGGATTTCTAGACTCTGTTATCCATGGAATTGCTGACATTAGATACTTCTATACCAGGACATCTAAAAAAAGGGAAAAATAATATGTGCATGGATTGGGGATTCAATACTTTCAAGTTTCAGCTAAAACTCTACATCAGAGTTTTGAAGACAGTGATTATTAAATTTAGCCATCAGTATCAATCTATGTTGCTCCTACCCTTCATTTTTCTTGAAGTACCCATGTCTGACACTAATGTCTGACACATTTTCAGATATAGGTATGGGAATATGATCCTCCAAGAACCTTCTACATACACAGAAAAGCTTAGAAAATGGAACATACTGGTATCCAACACTCAAACCCAAGTCCGAGTAACATAGGTTTCAATGTATTTTCTTTACTTAGAATCAACTAATTAACTAAAGTAACAGCAACAAATTAACCAAAGTAACAGAATTATTTTAACATCTGTTGTCTATTTACTCTTTTTTATAATAATTAACGAGCTTAATAATTAAAAGAAATTTACTAAACATGATTGAATTAAGAAAAAGAAAAGCTGAGGGGCATTAGCAGATTGCCTAAAGCACAATAAAATAAATAAAGAAATTACTAACCACGCTTTCAGATAAATCTTTATCATTCTTTCCTGGGGCCTGGCAGAAAAGATGAATAATTTAGAGATAACGGTAATGGGAGGAAGAAAAACAACTTAATCGAATAAATGAATGATTTCAAATATAGAATTTATTACCTTTAGATAATCAAATAGTATGAGACATTGCAAAAGAATGTGACGCCGAAAACTTGGATCTTTTAACTGGTTGCAATGGGGAAACAGATTAAATAAATATGTTATCCATAAATAAATTATCCTATCGTCTTGATGTCACTCACCTCTAAGCCCATCAATTTACTGCTTGTAAGATATTTTATATTGAAAGTGGTTGCCTCCTCCTCCAAATTGTTCTCAGCTCCCTCTTCCTCACTCAAAGGTTGCGCTTCAAATGTATTCAACACAACCTGCACACCTCAAAAAAAAATGACATCTAAGTTAAATCATCAGTTTTCGGCAGCTAACAAAATATATTGACTAACCAACAAAGTGAAATTAATTAGAAAAAAAAAGAACCTCATTCACAGCTAATAAAGGACATACCATCAAACTAGAGGTAAATTTCTGCCACTTGATAGGAGCATTTGAAAGGGAAGCAGGGTTGCAAAAGTATTCCTAAAAAACCAGAAAGGTAAATTCATTAAGAAATTTCAGATTAAGAATGATGAAATCTTTATAATTATGTTTTTATCAAGGATGCAAGTTCGTTGTCCAGTGCAATGGTGGAAACCTTGCTGGGAAGAACAAAGGCAGGAGCTATGGAGCTTCTAAAACAGCTGCTTTATGCAAATTAATTAAAAAAAAAACCCTTCCTGGGACCCCATTTAGAACTGGGATTAATTCCCAAAAATGAAACTCAAGGGAAGTACAATGCAGGGATGATGCAGGAATTTAGGTCAAATGGGGGCAAAATTCTTTAAATGAATAGCTACTTGTTATTATAAATTTTTTTTCACATTTATTATAAAATAATGAAAGGCTAAAATAAGCTATAGTTCACTCCAAAAAAAAATTATATGCTCAAAATTTAAAAGGGCAAAACCATTATTCTCATCAAAATTTTTATTTTGTAGGGGCAGAACTGTCATTTCTATTAAAAATGACAATTTTGTAGGAGCAAAACTGTCATTTTCATTAAAATTTTCAATTTTGTGGGGGCAAAACTATTATTTTCATCAAAAACTTTAAATTTGGGGGGAGGGGGGGCAACATTAGTATTTTTACTAAAATTTTGAAATTTTCTATATACTTTAATAGCTTTTATAAATTGAGTGGGGAAAATTGCTCTCACAAGGCCCTGTGTAGATCCGTCCCTCGTACTACATACTGAAAGTCAAACTAAAACTCCTCGCTTGTGTTAAAAGTACGGGAATTGCGCCTACACCAGACACCTTATGCTACCTATATCTCCTACATCACCCACAGCAACAGCTCTGAAAATAATTTAATTTATATCAACTTAAAAATAAGCTTATGCCTCTTCTGAACAATAAAGATTCTAAGAGACCCGGAAAAGTGAATACCCACTACCAAAAGTTCAAATTGGCATAACTAACCTGTAAACTCCAGAAGGTTTTATAAAAGTTGAAATCAACAGAAATGCCTGAAAAATATATATTATATAGAAATTAAAGTTTGTGCTGACACTGACAGGCAAAACATACAAACATTTCACAAGTAAATGTAATCCCATAGCTAATTACAAAGCACCTTCAGGTGGGTCTTTCTCATATTTTGTCTCATTTGAAGTGTTAAAAACTCCCTTTATATTCACGGCTGCAAGCATTATTTGAAGTCATAAAGTAAGTCAAACAAATAACAATTGAAGAGCAGACAGAGGCTGAATAGAAATATCTACCTGAACGTTCAGATAATGGAAAGAAATGAGCCAGAAACATTAAGATTCGCCCACAAAATACCACATCATTCGCCTATAAAGTTCATAATCATTGCGACTGAATTAGAGAAACAGATAAACTCCTCATTTCAGGATTGGTGTATCCATATCAAAGTAAATGCTGCATAAGCATTGCCACTTATTACATCAATAATTAGCACTACAAGCTTATTTTCATGAATTACACAGAAAAACATATAATTGACGCAACTAATGTAATAATCTATCACAATAAATTTTCGAATTAAACTTATAAATCTATATAAAATGTAATTCAACACCATATCCTGACAACTGCTAAGATGGATTGCTTATGCATACTTCTAGAATTCTCAGACATCTAGAAACAAAGAGATCAACATTATTCAGACCTCATATCAGAGATATACAACCACACAACATAAAAAATAAAAGGTATCAAGCTGTTCTTTTTTCGCCATGTATGTTTAAACTTGACCTGAAAAATGGAAGACTATAGAAAACAAGATCATCACCAAAGAGATAACAACAAGATTGGTCGAACCAATGCAAATATTGATCCTGGCTGAGCTGGATATTTATACAAGTCTGCACAAATATGCTATAATAGATAGGGACTTCATGCATGATGGTGCTTTTCAGGTTATTAGGTAATAAGAATTAGATAAATCTGCCTACAAGGAATCAGCAAGCAAATATTACCTAATACCACAAGATCTAAATAGTAGCTAATTCGAATTGAAAACAGGATCTGAAAATGGATGCTGCTTTCCTTCAAAGAAATGGATGGGAAACAAGTTCTCCAAGTTCTAGTGTAGAAAGTGCAGAACTAGTAAGTCAGAGGCCAGACATATAGGTATGAGAGCAATGATGATTAAGGAAGTTTCTGTGACTACTAAAAATTCCTTTTTCAAAAGCAAGCATGCAGGAAGAAGGAAATTATTAAGCAGATAAGTACCTTGGACAGTCGGCGAAGAAGTTGATTGCATGTCCTCAACATGACAAGTTTTCCACGAGCAAAAAGCTCTTGCTGTATAAAATGCAGCCATCAAGTTCTTGAATCAATATTGACCATGGCATAATACAGACACCACTCATTGGGGAGAGTACTGAAGCCATAAAGGAATGAAAATTCCCCAATTTTTAATTTACTATCTGTATACAGCACAAAAACCTGAATTGATCTTAAGAACGCACCTTCCCCAGGATGTCTTGCTTACTCTCTATGTAACGGAAAATGTCCTTGCAATTTCTCATTGTAGACATTTCAGTCAAGTCCTCTAGAAGTTGGAATATCATACCACCTTCAACATGTTCTTTCTCACAAAGATAAAGCACGACATCTGAACAAATGAAATAGGTAGAGTGAGTATCTAAGTAAAGTCTTAGTCAAGCAATCACTAGTTTATCATCAGCATATCAATTCAAAAGCAAGCTTTCTATCTACTACTAATGTGGATGTAAGTTGAGATGAAAATGCCCATCGCTGAAACAATAGAACAAATTAGAAATAATGAGGGATGGAGAGGGAACTGGAGTTAAACGTATCTACAAACTGAATTTTTTTTTTTTCAATCCTAAGCTATTCAAAAAATAGCATCCAACCAAGATACCATGGAAACAGGAAGGAAGTAAAAATGCATTCCAAATATACTCACTGCCATATCCGGTCAAGTTAAGCTAAAAAGTCATTTATATGGTCTTTGTTCGCTTAGATTAGGCCTTATTTTTAATTCTAGTGACTTCAAAAAAAATCCTAATCCCACCTTATTACTGGAGTTTCTATGCCTAGATATGTTTCTTTGTAATTTCTGATATATTAAAGATGATTTGTAACAGAATTTGAGTCTATTTAGAATCGCAGAGAACTTTAGGATGTGTGATCCATTATTCTTTTCTTTCTTGCTGTTCTAGAATCTTCCATTACATAGCCTAAGGTCTGAGTTAATGTTCACAAATCACTGCATAGAAACAGGAAACTTAATATCTTCAGCCTAAATTGAAACCTATGCTTTGCATCCTTTATACCCTAAACTGTTCGAATTTGAGGAGGCAAAATTCCTACAACCTTAGAAAGCACCATACCACAGAATACTTCATCTTAAAAATTCAATTAACGAAACTTACCAACTCCAGCCAATGTTTCAATCTCAAATCTCAAAACCTAAACCCTGGTTCCACAGTCTACAAAATTTATAGGCCTAAAACCCTACTTTCCTTGAGCCTAAAAACATCTATATTTATATTTCAATGCATTTATATGTATTCATAGGTTTAGAAGAATTTCCCTGTGAGTCAAATTGCTTCCACCATCGACACATTAGCAAGCTATCTTCCTGCCTATGTCCCTATGCTTGAATTTCTTTGTAACTTGCAAGTGAATAAATTTTATTTTGTTAAACACTTTTGTAGAAATCACAACTTCCCCTAGGTTCGCTTGAGTTTCTAACAACAAAGCCCAGACTAATGGAAATTTGTGAAAGAATAATAATGTAATACACATTGCAATATCAAATGTTATAATAGAGGCTACAAACAACAAATATGAAAACTTTATCTGGAAAATATATTCACAAACCTAGAAGTCGTGGAATTACACCCTGCATTTCAGCCTCATCATCAATGGACTTCCCATACAGCATTATCTCCTCACTTGACTCTACTGCAGATGACTGCATATGAGAAAAAGTAAGAACTTTCAGGTTAGTGAACGGCACTCAAGCTAATTTAGAGGAATGAACTGATAAGGTTATCGAAAGTGAAATTTTATAATCAAATCCACCTTCTTCCACTTGAATTGAGTAAATATTATTGCCAAACTTGTATCCGCTTCCCGTAGACTAGAGTTGATTCTAAGTATTGTTATATTATTCTTTTCCTATCTTCCTAACTAAAATGACATAGCCTATAAGAAAACACTAATTTCTCTTAGAATATTTAGTAAGAAGAAATGCCACTAGCATCTTGCCTGACGTACATTACAAACTTTGAAAATGGAGAAAAGGTAGGTCACCCATCATTTTATACATTTTAGTGTTCCAATGGAAAGAAACGGAGATGCATGTTTTCTAGTTGTAGCTAAAGATTTGCATCACTTAGAAAGACAACATATCTACTGCCTATATATATATATTTAGAAGTAACATAATTCATGTTCAGGTAGCTATAGCACACAACCTATAACGACAGCTCCAATGCCATGCAATAGTTACAAGTTTTAAGTTTATGAAGAAGCTATGGAATCAAAGATTATACTTCCCAAAGCACTCTATGCTATTACTGGGAAAAGAGAGAAACTGAACGAAAGATTGGGCATGTAAAAAATGTTAAAAGAAAAATAACAAAATAGCCTGCTAAGAGTTGCCCAGGATAGCATAATTTAGAATTGTCACAGATAATTAAGAAACTAAAGCCCCATCCATTCATGTGTTTTAATCGTTTAAAGAAGCTATACGGCATCTGCTTATTTTTCTTCCATATCATATTTACCAGGAAAAGAAAGTAAACAAAGAGAATACTCAACTCAGAAAGAAAGTTAAAAGAGAATAGCCTATAAATACATGATATGAGCAGCCTGTTAAACAAGATTATATAATGCAGGAATGCTAAAGACCAAGACTATGTACATATAAAAGAAAGACCAAAAAAACTGATCAACTGATGCACTAAATATGATTACATACCACCAATTCCTGAAGCAAGGTCCGAAGCATGTTCTCCAATAATTGATTTTCATCTTGAGCTAACTTCGTTTGTTTCTGTTGGAAAAAAAAAATGCAATTTACCAACTAAGAAATGCCCAATCACCTATGTCCCGAAATTTATGCACGCCAAACACCAAAAAAAAAATAGAGACAAAAGAATAACATCATCGGCTATATATGTACTTTTCTGCACCTAAGTTCCAACATGTCATCAAACTAATGCCATCAAGACTCATTCCGAGGTTCACTCGCAAGCACCATTTAGGACTTTACAAAGGAACTCAACACCAAGCCTCTAAAACTCACAGAAGATTAGCTTAAAAACTGAACTTGGTTTTGGCAAATAAGAGAAGATAACAACTTATTATTTATAGATTTTAAATCCGTGAACCATATGGCTGTGGGGATCTCTTAAATCAGAAACTTGACAATGAATGTGTCTAATTTTCTTTCCTAATTGATAGCTTTAAATCTCCAAAGGAAGATTTTAACTACCACGTTCCAAACATTTCAACACTACCATCACCACTGCCACTACAACTCTTCTTTCGTAAATCATTAAGTACGAACGTGAAATATAGTGCAAACCATAAGACATGCCAATATACAGGATATTAAATGCCCTAAAGACCCAATAATAAAAATGCACAAACCAGATAACAGCAAGGAACCATCATACAACTACTCTCGGACTCGGGTATGAGTGTCAAGTTCAATTTTTTTTCTAAGTTTTCTCACATACTTGAAGGGTCCTTCCCCATGCCTATGTCCAAAAAATATGTCAGACATGAATACTTTAAAAAAAATAAACAGTCAGACCAATATAGTCATACAAAGGCAATGGTATAAGCACAAGTAAAAAAAACACTAAAAATGAAGGATTTATAAACAATGGCTATAATTCACAAAAATACCTGAGGTTTTATAAACTCTTGAACCGTCTTGAGAGCAAAAGCTTCCGGCGGGCCAGGCTGCAATATGGCTTTCCTAAATGCTTCCTAAAAATAATTAATATAATAATAAAGTTCAGTTGCAAAACTAGAGAATCCAAGCAAGAAAAGTAAATAAATTATTAAAAAAAGGAACTCAAGAAATTAGGGTTACACTTACCATCATGAAGAAGACCCAGTAACAAATTCCGCTTTTCTTAACAAGAATAATCTGGAAATCTGAACATCAAATGCTTGAAATAAAGCAAGTATTATAATAGAAAAAGTACACAAGAATTACAATATGCTGTGGATTTTTGTTAAGGAAAATTTTAAGCTACCGGTTAATGCCGGTGCAGGTGGTCGGGGATCGAGGGATGGGATTTTGAATTTTTTTGGTGGCCACTATGCTAGTGCAAACAGAGATTGTGGGTAGACATGTCCAGGTCGGATCGGGTCCGGCCTTGCCCCCATTTAAGTATGAATTGGGCTGCGGACATGTTTTACTATTTAAAAATAATATAACATTAAAAAATTATTTTTATAAATAATTATTAGTAAATTTTTTATTATTAAATATTAATTTAATCTAAATTAATAAAATCTTCATTTAAAATTCGACTCTAAGTTGACTTTTTAACAAGTTTAATTTTGGGCTCGGAAAATGTTGATCTTCTGTTAAAAGTTACTTGCAAAATGGCTTGTGAATACAAATTATATTTGAAATTATTATGGATAATAATATTTATGGGATAAATTATGAGAAATTGTATATTTATTATCATTGAAGTTAAATAATAATTGAAATTATTATAGATATTAATATTTATGAGATTAATTCTTAGAAATTATATATTTATTATGATTGAAGTTTTTTTAAATTTTACGAACAAATTAAGATTTTTTTAAAAAAATAATTTTAAAATAAATAAATTTCATAATCAATGCGTAAAAAATGAATTCATTAAATAAAAACAATTTCTTATTGAATTTTTTTAATATAAAGATGGACTTCCTTACCTGAAATGATTGGATTGTAAGAAAATGATGAAATTTAATAGTTGCAGCCATTCTTATTAAAAACAAGGTATTTGAAGGAAAAAAAAACATAAAAAAAATTATCATTAAAAACAATAAATACATTAAATAGTTAAATAGATGCATGTCATCTTAAAATTCATTAAGAATCATGTTCATTGTTTGATTGTTTTATTTTAGTAAAAAAAATTAATATATTTTGTATCCTCAAATTAAGTTAGATTTAAGGAAGTATATATTATATAAAACACGTCATTTGGTGATTTAATTTTATGTCCTAACTAAGTATATAGCCCGTGTATTACACAGCTTTGTAATGCATTTTATATTTTAAATCATATTATTATTATTTTTATCATCATCATCATCATCAATAATACATTGTATGTTTAAAATCAAAATAATATAAATAATGTATATATATATGTATATATATATATATATTTCTTTTAAGAAAAAAATTATATATGCATTAGTCAAAAAGTTACAATTTAATAATGCGTTATACATATTTTGACTAAAAATTTATTTAAAACTTGAAAATAAAAATTATTTTAAAGTGATTTTCTTCCATCTGAGTATTGAAGAACATGAAAATACTTTTAAGGTTTTGCATTTTGTCTAATCCATCTTAAAAGATCTTCTTCTATAGCAACGCAAGCATCCACAACATATTGATGAAATAATTGACCTACAAAGATAATTGCTTTGGCTTCACATCTTTATTGTTAAATTCTATAGTTATAATACTCTTTCATAGTCAAATTAACTCCTTTTATCTTTTTTCTTCTCTTATTTTAATAGTAAAAAATTATATTGTTCAAGCAACTAAGACAATTTATCTGTCACAAATCAGTTTTTTCAAGTGGTTACTTTGGAGTTCACATTGGTGGAGAAAATGTTAAAATGTTGATTACATATAACATTCAAAGAGAACTTTTCAATCGTAAAGTAATCGTGATCCACAAATAAGAGAGAGGAGATGTATACATTTAATTTGATAAATTAATTTGATTTACGTATAAAGAAAAGAGATGTATACATAAGTACATTTTAATTTAATTTATTTTAATAAATTAATTTAATTAATGTATGGAGAGAGCAGATGTGTATATATACATATTTAATTTAATAAATTAATTTGATTCATAAACGAAGAGATGAGGTGGATGCCTTTAATGAATTACTTTGATTCGTAGAGGGAAGAGAGGAAATGTATAAATTTAATAAATTATTTTAATAATTATTATAATATTAAAATATTATAATTATGAAAATACTAAAATCATGAGATAAAAGTTAAACTATTTAAGATATTATTCATGGTATTTATTAGTTTAATCAATTTTACTATATAAATAAATTCTATATTTTATGAGCTATAAGAATAATTATTTAAATTAATGATTCCCTAATATATATAGCTACATAATCTATATTTATATAATAAATATATATAATACATTTTTTATTGGTGACATTTATTATGGGATTTTCGCAGTGATTTTTTCACAATATAAACTATTACCAATTAATTTTATCTCATTTATTAAATTTAATATAATATATTAATTTTATCTTATGTACAATGTTTTATATCATTTATTTATTGTCAATTAATTTTATCTTATTCATTAAATTTAAAACAATATATAATTTTTATCTCATAGATTTTTATCTCATTATGGCATTTATTTGGGTTTTCTAACAATAAAAAAATTATTACCATTAATTTTATCTCATTTTCGGTTTTATATCTTATTCATTTATTGCCAATTAATTTTATCTCATGCATTTTGAATATCATTTTAACTCTTTTTAATAGGATTTGAATGGTTAATCACAATTATACAGTACTAGTATTATGTAATCGCTCCACCAGAGCCGTTTTTATTTTTATTTTTATTTTTATAAATTTTAATAATAATTAATAAAAATTTATTTAAATTAAATTTGATTAAATAATTATATATTTATATATGTATTTAAAACTAAGTATGAATTTTAAATTGATCGATAAGTCAATGTGCTGATAAATTACTTCAAATACATTATTTAAAAATAAAATAATTAATATAGTTTTGTAATTTTTATAACTTTTAATTAATTTTTAGTGCAAAATTATTTTCAAATATATTTTATTAAATAATATTTATTTAAAATACTGTATTTAGAATCAGGCATCGATTTTAAATTGATCGTGAGTCAAACTGTGGATTAATCAATTTAAATATATTATTTCAAAATAAAATAAAAATAATTAATAAAAAAATTAATTTTACAAAATTTTTAATCGATCAACTTGGGTAAAATCCTAAATTAATCTAAGAGTTGACATAAGAATCAATCTCTTTAAATAAATTATTTAAAATTAAAATAATTTAATTAATGAAATAATTTTTTATTTTAATTTTTTTAGCAAGTTTGGTACATATTCTAAATTAATCTGAGAGTCAAACATGTAGATTGACCTTTTAAATATATCATTTAAAAATAAAAAATAATAATTTTTTCGAAATAGATTGGGGATGAATCCTAAATTAACACGTAAATCAACATGTAGATCAACCATTTCAATGCATTATTTT
>JBBYHO010000012.1:498558-511900 GCA_038382025.1 Adansonia gregorii
TTATCTTTTAGGAATTATCTTGTAATTGATAATATCTTCTAGGAGTTATTTTTTAGGAATACAAATCATAACTCCTACGAAACTAGTATAAATAGGGATGCTACCATTGTATTCAACATCAAGAAAAAAAATAAATTCTCTTCTTCAATTGAGAGTCAGTTCTCTCTTAGAATTTCTGAGCCAGGTTTGGTCAATCATGTTTAACACTCGAATTTATTATGTTTGATTATTTTATGTTCAGATCATTTCGAGTCCGAGTTGTCAAATTTTTCTAATCAAAATGGGTTGACTCAGGTTCAGGTGAGTTGGTGGGGTTTTTGGTTGTGGTTAGCATTGACAATTCTAATTTTAATTATGGAGATTTGCACTCAATTTGTAAGATATTATTTATTTTGATTCGGTATTGTTTTATGATATCTCACAAACATATTTACATATATATGGATTTAAGTCTTTAGGCAGCATAATGGATTCTTATCATTTTTCACTGCAGTATTTCGGGCGTTGTAGTGAATGGTAGAAAGAGTTGTAGATGCTACAATTCGAAACTTAGATGTGATTGTGCAAAGATTTAAATAACAATTGCAGCGTACTATTACAAACACTTTTTTGTAGTTTCAATTCTCTCGATCATCGATATTCATGAATGATATTTATCATAATTGATCATGATAACATTTATTACATTTGTAATTAAATAAATACAATATTACCAAAAACATATCCGGAATTAAGTGAACCAATGAACTAAACTATGAGTTTATAATCTTTCTTATTTTAAAACCTTTAAATTGCCGTCTCAAATAACTCCAAGAAATCTCCTTGCCTAAACTTCTAACATAAACTTAGGCAAAAGTCCTCATTTAGAATTGGAATATTTCAAATTTTGGATTTTGTTTAGAGTAGTTTTGGATTATTAAGTTTTTTGATCATTTCAAATTAGTTAAATTTGAGTTTAGATAAATTGAGTTCAAATTTATCAAATTGGATCGGATTCAACTTCGAGTGAGTTTGACAACTCTATTTGTTATGCATCCAACTATCTTTACATTGTAAATCTAATCAACAAAAACAATACATTTTTCGGAGTTTTTTGAGTCCAAAATGATTGAAATAGGTTAGCAACATGGGTAGCAATGTTCATTATTCGGTTTTAATTGAATTAATTGATAGGAATTTGATCAATTAATCGATTTAGGCAAAAAAATTGATTGATTCGATCATCGGAAGAAGATTTTTACTAATTACAATTCTCAGTTAATTCGATTAAAATAATCAAATTACCCAATATATATATATATATATGATATTTTTATTCCTTATTAAATTTTTAATTCTTATATTATTTAAAAATTTGAGTTATTAAAAGCATACATTTTACTTATATTTAACATTTGAATCTTTCCTTAATGATTATACTTATTTAAATTATAAAAAATTAAAATATTAAGATTTTAAAATGTAATTTTAACTTATTCACGTAGAACAATTAAAATTCATTAGTTCAATTAACCAATTGAATTAATTGAAATGATATTTTTAAATCAATTTGATTAATTATAAAGAAAAATAAAAAAAATTGTTTAATTCAATTAATGAAATTTCAATTCAATTATTAACCAAACCGAACGGTGTAAACATTCCCAGACTAGGAAAGATTCATGAGTCTACTTTCAAATTCACAAATAGCATTCTTGAAAAAACAATTATTTTGTATTTTGAGCAATTAAAAATTTAACTAGTCTCAAATAGGAAGGAGTCAGAAATAATTAGAAGGAAAGAAAGAAAACTCTAAAATTGATTTGTTGACCAAATTAAATAAATAGTTATATATATATATATATATTTGTTCTTTAACACTAAATAATTATTAAAAATCTTCCTATTTCCTAATTAAATTATAGAAAAATTATTTTCATTGATAAAAAATAAAAATTTCCTCATTTTTTTCATCATTTCTCGCATTTAACTTTGAAAAATAATTTAAAAAATTTGTTTATTTATTATTTGAGTGCTTCAAAAAATAATTTTATAGCACATTGGAAGTCAAATCTCATATTTGAATTATTATTTGAATGTTATTCAAGCTAATAAGAAATTAAGGGGGGAAAAAAGGAGAAGAGTTTGGTATTGGTAATGTAATTTTTTAAACTTTACAAACCTAATTAATAGACTGTTACATATTTTTTTAATTATTATTTTTTGCTGTCGTAAATATATTTTAAGGGTATGTGTTTTTCGGCTAATTTGATTTATAGAGTTTAAAAATTTCACTTACGGTATATAGAATTATTCTTTATGAAAAATGCTATTCACAAGAAAATGAATTAATATCAATTAATTAATTATGATAAAAAATGAAAAGAAAAAAATTATTTCTTTTTGTTGACAACAAATAAATTAAGAATTAAGATTTAACTACTGAAATTAAAAAAATATTTTTAATACACAATTGAATATGTAAAATTAAAAAGATTTTGTAGATAAATTTTGTTTCTTTTCTTTTCTTTTATGTTTTAAAAACCTTGAGATTTTAATATAGATCCATTTTTATATAGAATTAAAAAAAAAATCTAAAATGTCAAATATCTAGGACTCGTTTATAGTCCCTGATTAAGTTGACCATTTCACTTTCATAAACAAGAAGCTTGACACACAGTGGACGGCTGGAATTGTTTCAATCAAAAAAGTGTGTTTTAAAGAAACATTAAGCAACTAATCAGAAATTAGAAGATACTTCCAAGCATTTTGGAGGAATACGAAACTTTGTACTATTGTTTATTTTTTGTTTTGGAAAGAACCATGCACTTGTGAATTAGATGGGGTCAAATTGATTTAAAATAGGTTAATTTGATTTAGATTATTTTGAATTTTTAAAATTTTGAGTTATTTTTAGATTTAGCTTGTTTCAGTTTTGGATCATTTTGGGTTTGAGTTACTTTGATTTTAGGTCAGTTGGATTTAACATTCGAGCTACTTGAGTTCAGATTATTTTAAATTCAGGTCATTTCGAGTTTTAATCATTTTAGATTCAGGACATTTCGGATTTAACACTCAGATTAATCAGTTTCGAGTTAATTAGATTTAGCACTCGGGTTTATCGGATTGGGTAATTTTGGGTTTAGGTTATTTCGAGCTTAGACCATTTTGGGTTTGGTTTGTTTTTAGATTCAGATTTAGATTATTGACTTTTTTGATGAAATCGAGTTGAGTCAGGTGGGTTGATCGGGTTTTTTAGGTTAGGTCAGAATTAACAAGTTTGTCCATGAATTTTTTAAGAATTACTTTTGAACATGATTAAAAGTGTCTGGGTGAGACTGGGTTATGGTCTAATTTTTTTTTTTTAAAATCCTTTACTCAAGAGTTTGGCCTAATTTGAAGGCTCATTTTACTACTCAAAAGCATAAAAATATTAAAAAATATATTTTTATATTAATATCTGTATATTTTTATTATTAAATTTAAATAAAAAATATTTTTTTATTAAAAATAATGATTGAGCCTAATTCAAATAAAAAATATATGCCAATTTGGTTGGTCCATCAGACCGATCAGACTACCAAACACTGGAACAAATCTAAAGATGATATATAATTATTGAATAAATTTAAAGACAACTGCATAAATTTTTGAGTAAAATTAATTCATTTATAAGCGAGATATTATAATCAAACCAACAATTATATATCATATCAAGTAAAATAATTATTAGGAACAAAAATGATAAAAACATATTACATAAGTCATTTTGGGTTTGAATTTTTTTGGGTTCGGGCTTTTTTGATTTCGGACTCTTTCGCTTTTACACTAATTCAGGTTCGAGCCAATTTGGGTTTTGGCCAATTTGATTTCGGGTCTATTCAGACCAATTTACGTGTCCATTCGGGTTTGGGTCTTTTTGGGTTTGAGTTTGAATTTGGCTTCGAGTATGTTTTATATCATTTTTTATTTTATGTTAAATATAATCATTTTTATATAATTTTGAATTCTAAGCCCAAGCTTAAAAAGCCCAAGCTTGAATTTACCCGATCTGACCCGAAAAAATCTTAGTTTGGTTCCATGAGCCTAGTTGCAACTTCAAAAATTTTTGAATTCTAAGTTCATGGTTGAATTTGGCTTAGCCGAATCATTTAAGTATAAATTACTATTTATAATATTAAAAAATTACTTTTATATTAATATTAATATTTTTATAATTAAATTTAAATAAAATATATTATTTTATTTTAAAAAATACTATTTTTGGTCGAGCCCACTTAAAACTTAAAATCTAAAATCCGAGCTTGATTGTGCTGTGCCTATTGGATTGGGCAGGCTGTCTGGCCCACAAGCGGGTCTAGTTACTAGTCTAATATTTGATTTATTTCATTTTTGATGTGACATTATCTATTATGGCTTTCATATTTTTAATATATTTTATTACTTTGTTATACTATTATCATGCTCTAATTATTATTATTTGAAAATAATAATAATAACAATATTCAAAAAAATTTAAAATTTTATAATTAACATAAATAAACTCTCAATATTTAATGAGTTTAACTAATTAAATTAAAGAAAATATGATAAATAGATGATATACTTTATTGATAATGCTTTCAAAGCTAATGATATGATTTACTTTTTGATAAATTATTATTTTATTATAGATAAACCTACTCAAGGATCGGGTTACTCATCCGGCCCAATTGGGCCTAGGTCCACGTTCTCATATTTTTATTTTAGACTAGCTCAGCTCAGTCAAAATAATATTTTTAAATTTAATTATAAAATATATAAATATTAATAAAAAATATTCTTTAATATGATGAATAGTAATTTTAGCTTAAACAAGTAGGCCTAGGCACGTTAAATAAGAGTTTGGACTTGAGATTTTAAAAAAATTTAGACTGCGACATGGCCCAACTTAGGAGCAGATTTAATGATATATAAAATAAAAATTAAGTTTTAAATATTTAATTAAATTATATATGGTATCAATAGTTAATATTTAATATTTAATTCATATTTTTGATATAGTATTATCTATTATGGCTTTTATATTTTTTAATTTATCTTATTATTTTGTTATACTATTATCAAATTCTAATTATCATTACTTGAAATAATAATAATAATATTCAAAGAAGCATTTAAAATTTTACAATTAACATATATGAACTCTCAATATTTAATGAGTTTAACTAATTAAATTAAAAAAATATAATAAATGGATGATATATTTCATTGATAATATTTTTAAAGCTCATGATATGATTTACTTTTTAATAAATTATTATTCTATCATATATAGACCTGCTTAAAGATTAAGATATCCATTCAGCCAACTGGGCCCGAGTCCAAGTTCTCATATTTTTATTTCAAAGTAGCTTGGCCCGTCTAAGAATAGCGATTTTAAATTGAAATAACATATATTTTATTTAAATTTAATTATAAAATATATAAATATTAATAAAAATATTCTTTAATGTGATGAACAATAATTCTAGGTTAAATAGGCGGGACTGAGTGCGTCAAATAAGGGCCTGAGTTTGGGATTTTAAAAAAATTTGGTCATAGCCTAATCTAACCCATCGACAAGTTTAATCATATATAAAATAGAAATTAAGTTTTAATATTTAATTAAATTATTAAAAGAATATTAAAATAAAATTGATATTAAAGTTTTTTATTTATGAAAAATTATTTAATTATAATTTTACCATATTTATTTTTAGTATTAAATTTAAGTTCAGGTCCAAGTGGACCTCGAGTTTGAGTTCTTTTGGGTTCAGGTCCTTTCGGTTTCAAGTTCCTTCGGGTTCGAGTTCTTTTGGGTTTGGGACATTTCAAATTTAGATTTTTTCGAGTTTGGACCATTAATTTTTTGATAAATTAGATTCGGTTCGGATTCAGGTTTGATTTTTTCGTATAGATTTTTAGGTTTAGATTTATTTTGCCACTTTTACATATATATATATATATATATATATATATTCAAAACAATCTGCTTAACAGATATGTATGCGTGTGCATATATATATAGAGTTTAGATATACCTTGGTTAAAGATATTGTCCATTAATTTAATTTTGTCAGAAATACTTCCTAATAAGACATTTAATTATTGAAAAAAATTTAAAGATAAATCAACTAATTTTTGAATAAATCAATTGTTTATAAATTAGATATTATAATTAAATCAATAATTATGTATCATATCAGGTTAAATAATTATCAAGAAAATGATAAAATAAATAATTTTTTTTTCGGAAAATAATCTGATTAACAGATATGCATAGGGTTTAGATATATCGTGATTAAAGATATTGTTCTTTCAATTTAATTTTGTCGAAGTACTTCCTGATATGGCATATAATTATTTATAAATAAGATTATATAATCAAACCAATAATTATATGTCATATCTTTTAGAACAATTATTTAAAAATAAAAAGAAAAGTGATGGGATAAATAAAAATAATAATTTTTTTAAACGAACAGATTAACGTTTGTGCATAGATTATATATATTCTATGGTGAAATATATTTAGATCATTCTTTAATTTCTGTTTCTAATTACATTTTTATCTTCTAAGCTTTAGCTTTATTTTTTTAATTTTATTTAACTTTATTATCTTATAGATTTTGGATTTAAGAATCGAATTTATAGCATAAAAAATAAAAAAATTAATCAGTGATAGTTTTAAACTCTACAATAAAATTAAAATAATCTATACATATTTTAAATAATATTAAAATTATTCAAATTTGACTTTATAGAGTTAGAATTTTTTAATTTCGTAAACAGAATTATGGATTTATCATATGTCTGCCTTATCTTTTTTATTATAATTTATTTTTTAATATATTTTAAAAGCACGTGTTATTGTACTTATCCCGCTTGTAAAATTTAAAATTTTAGTGGCAATGTACGAGATAATTTCTCTTAAAAAATTCCTAATCAAATTATTGGATTTTACAAAAATTGATCTTCTTATACTTTTGGTTAGGTAGAAGTATGTAAATTAATTTTATTTACTAGATTATTTAACACAATAACTCTCTCTAACCTTATCTAATTTTGGTCTCTAAGGACTTAATATTAATTTCAGTGGCATATACAGCACCATAAGCGCATAGACTTGATCAAAGTTTGGATAGCCTGTTTGATCCGGGTGAAGTTTGGATATTATTTTTTTGTAATTCGAGCTAGATTGGTTTGGTGCATATCATTGTTCATTAATTTAAATAATATTTTTAATTTAAATTTAATTATAAAAAATATATAAATATCAATATAAAAGTAATTGTTAATATATTTTAGATAGTTATTCAGGTAATCGAGTCAGGTTGAGTCAAATTCGAATCTAAATTTGATTTTTTTTTAAATTGCAAACCGAGTCAACTCATAAATAGTCTATAAATACACAATGTATTCATATTTATAGCATATTGTAAGTTTTAAACAACTGAAAATCTTCGACTTCAAGTGGTTGCAAAAAGAAATGTAAACAAATCTTAAGTAGAAAGCTATCCTTAGTTAACTAAACTAAACCCTAACCGTAAGTTAGTAGTAATTATAATTCAAATCAAAACAATATCTCCGTTTAAAATACCTCAATAAAACGTGCTTGCCGTGAACTCCCATATATTTATATGCCAGTCTCAACACCACCACTAAATGCCTGCCATGCCGTAATTAACCCCTTTGATCACAACCCAGTCACCGCCCTCCGCTGCCCATGGCAGCTCAAAACATCCCTTCTTTGCCACCATTGTCACCTAACAACATAGTATCTAGTGATCCGACGTCGAAAAATTCTCAAACAAACCTGCGATCAGAGTCTAGACCGACAATTTCCTTGCAACAACCATCAAATAAAAAAGGGTCTTGGAAATCCTCAAAATTGTTCAAGCGTTTTCGTTCCGTTTTCAGGTCATTTCCGATCATAACGGCTTCGTGCAAGATCCCAGTTAGTCTCCATGGGAACCGGCAAAACGACAACTACATCCATGGAGGGACACGGATGACCGGAACCCTATTCGGGTACCAAAAAGCTAGCGTTAACCTTGCCATCCAAGAAAACTCTAGGTGCCTCCCTATTTTAGTACTTGAGCTTGCAATAACAACTGGGAAACTTCTCCAGGATATGGGGTTGGGGCTTGTTAGAATTGCTTTAGAATGTGAAAAGCGTCCATTGGAGAAGACCCAGATCTTGGATGAGCCAATATGGACGTTGTTTTGTAACGGTAAGAAATCTGGTTATGGCGTAAAGAGGGAACCAACTGATAAAGATTTAATGGTAATGCAAACTTTGAACCCTATTTCGATGGGTGCCGGCGTGATACCGACAGAAGCTACGGAGAATCCCGACGGTAATTTGACGTACATGCGTGCACATTTCGAACGGGTCGTTAATTCTAGAGATTCGGAAACTTATTACATGATGAATCCGGATGTTAACTCTGGCCCTGAACTCAGCATATTTTTTGTTAGGGTTGGATGAAGAATTAATGCTGGCACGGATTTAAGGATCCTTAAAATTTAGTTTAGTTAGTTCATACGAGTGATTTTTAAGAAGCCGTATCCAATAAGTACAAGTTTGCATAGTTCTTTCTTGTATTTTTTGTTAGGGTCGGATGAAGAATTAATGGTGGCTTAGATTGAAGGATTAATGAGCCTAGAATTTAGTTCAATTGATTTATATAAAGTCACTTTTAAAAAGTAATAACCCGCAAGCCTGAAATTTAAGAAGTGATATCAGAGAAATATGGGATTCGAATCCCAGCATCTATAACTTCTTTCCCTATCTTTGAGCTACAACCTATTTTGTACCAAAACAAAATAGACTTAAGGATTAATGAACCGAGATTTAGTTCAATTATTTCACATAATCACGTGATGGCTTTCAAAATTAATAAACCGAGATTTAACTCAATCAAATAATCACGTGATGGCTTTCAAAATTAATAAACCGAGATTTAACTCAATCAAATAATCACGTGATAGCATTTAATAGATTTGAAGTTTAAATTATAACTTCTACAATTTCTTCCCTTGTCCTTAAGTTGCGGATTGATGAATTAATGAGAGAATTCAAGGCATTCTCATATTGGAAAAGAAAACTAGGTTAAGACAAGGAAGAATTTTTGGAGGAAAAATGATACTTTCTAGCTATCAATAAGAGCATTATGTATGTTTTAAGTCAAACTTTATTTTTGCAAATTACTATATTTCTTGTACAATTTTATTTCTACAATTTTCATTAGAGTAAATATAAAGGTGGAGCCTCAATTATCCCCAAAAAAAAAAGAATATAAAGATGGAGAAAACATCTCTTTGAATATTTTAATTATTATTTGGTAATAATTTTTATTATTATTTGATAATATTGTTATTTAAATAGCTTAAATATTATCTCCTTATCAACTAAACTAATCCTCGTATTGTTTTCCAATATTTTGTTAAAGATTTGATTTTATCAGAAAATTTTTTAAAAATCAAATTGAACAACCAATTTCATGACCCAAAGTTGATATTTTATGATAAATTTTCAGATTTTTTTTCTTGGATATTTTTATATATGATGTTTCATTCATTTTTAATTTTTATCAACTATTAGAACTTGTCCACCCTGTGAGTATTTTTTTAAAAAATTAAAATTTTCAAAAAAAATAATTTTTTAAATAGTGAAATATCACAATATTACATCAATAATTGCATATTAATTATTATTAGGAAATTTAAATTTTATTTGTGTCAAATTTTTAGTTGCATCGATGTCACAACAGGAAATGAAGTTGCATATATCAAAATTCAAACTTTAAATGTATCAAAAATCACCTCTTAAAAATAATTTTATAAAATAAAAGGTTTAAATATGGATTCTATAAATAGATAATTGAATCCTCATAATCTTTTTTTTACGCTTATCTAAATCTTTTTTCTCAATTATGGGAGCCGAAAAATTAATTGAATTTCCTTTGTTTGTTACAGATAATTCGATTTTAAAATAATATGATTGTTGTGAAAGATTCATTTATATTCGTCTAACATTTTCATAATTTTTATATGATTTATATTTATTTATTTTGATCATCATATTTTATACTATATTTATATAAATCATACTTGTCCAATTTTGAGTAGATAAAAAATATCTATCTATTTTTGAATGTAAAAAAATTTAACTATTAAATATATATTAAAAAAGACAATATTCTCAATAGATGTTACAAAAATATCAGAAAAATTTGACATTTTTTAAGTGCTCAAAGAGTACATTTTATATTGCTAAATCCAATAAACGATTTGTTAAAATATTAATTGTTTAAAAAATTATAAAACTATGCAAAATTAATTAATTTTAAACTAATATAAACAAATTTTTATTTTTTTTAAAAAAATTATAGCAGCATATCAACTACAATTTTTTACTATTATTTTTAGAATTACCTGGCAATCATGAATTGCGGGATAACTACTAAAGTTTTATACCCATCCCACGGCTGAAGTGTTTTTAATCTAGAACAATTCATTAGACTTATTTACGAGTCAAATTATTTATTTAAGTTTGATATAAATTGATTTGAAATATTATTTTTATCTAATTTAAATTGTTTATTTAAGTTTGATATAAATTGATTTGAAATATTAATTTTTATTTAATTTAAATTATTTATTTAAGTTTGATATAAATTGATTTGAAATATTATTTTTTATTTAATTTGAAGTTTCAAATACATTTAATAATATTAATATAAAAATAATTATTAATATTTTAAAAAACAATGGATCGAAATAGGTGGATTGAAATGAGTGAATTCATTAAACATTGAACAAAGTTTTGTAAGTATTAATTCAACCTGACCTAATTCGTAAATACGTTTATTTTTTAAAGTATGCAAAATATTTTAAGACGTACTTCGAGAATTTTTTTTTTTAAAAAAATGGTCAAATGAATGGAAATGCAGGAATAACGCCTGACACTTTACGTTAGAAATATTTTGTTTTCAATTCTGTGCATAATCGAAGAATTTAGTTCTGTGATAGATAGATAATTTTTAATTACGTGATTTAGTCTTTGATAGTGAAAAAAAAAATCCAGTTCATCATTTAAGAGATTTTGTAAGTTATTTAATTCTGTATTTTGTTTGTAGATTATTTTGTGATAATCTTTGTTAACATATTCGTAATGATCAGTGACGACAATAAGGATCGGACTGACTAGTCGAATTGGTTTAAGAGGGAGTTATAGGTCAGTCCGTTTGGTGCTATATATAGAACCTGATGATGTCGATGTCTGAACCAACTTAAAACAAGTTCAGCCAATAAAAAAAAATAAAAAACTGAAAAATGGGGAATTTTTTTTTTTCAAAAATAATTTTATAACTAATGAGATTTGAACTAATAACTTATTAGAATCATATAAACAATCATACCACCATGCAAAAATGCATGTTTTTTATAAATTATTTACTATTTATTACTTATTTAATACTAAAAATATTTTTATACATTTTGAATTACTTTAATTCAAACTAACTCGTTTAACTAGTCGAACCAATTGAATCGATAATCGAAAATCACAATGGTTTGATCTTTAGTGAAAATTTTTTAACATTGATTATGATCACATAAAATTTCTTGTATAAATCTCTTAAGAAGTTTAAAAATTTATTTATAAAATTTAAAATTTATGAACAAGTATATTTTGGTGGGCATTGCGCAGCTTTGTGAGCTCCTTTCACGTTTCCAAGCTTGCCTTCTAATTAACATGTATTTTGCGGTCTCGACCCTCTTTGTTAATGATATTCGTGATCGATTTTTATATAATTAACTTCCGGTAACATTAATAAGATTCGCTACTACAATAAACCAGATGCGATTGATGCAAGTTTTTCTATATTTTCTTTAAGTTGGCAAGAATTCACATCCATTATAGATAGCTGACTAAAGATTTAAATCGTAATTATATATATATTTTTAGTCATGTCATATTTACTGTAATTGTGAATAAAATGAATATTATTTCAATTAATTATGATAAATATCAATTATAAATATTAATGGCGAAGGAAAATTTTGGACCAATCTCCTGTAATCTTAAAATTTGTTCGTCTTCATAATTTCTATATACTACTGTGATAATTGAAATACAATTGAGCATTGACTCTAAAGAAATACAGGGAACAGCCATAATATTTCCTTATGAATATGTTATCATTCGAGATTTTTGGAGTTAACTCCGCTCGATTTTGCCCCTAACGTGATAATTTTTTGACTTGATATGAAAAAAACACTCCAACTAAGTTTTGCCTAGATAGAGATGTTCATAGGCTAAGTTGTCACTCAAGAAAAAGTGTTTTTCTTTTCCTCTGCCTGGGTCAAGTCTGAATGTTTGAAAGCCCATTCACCTGCTCAAAACAATATTAAAAATAAAAAATTATTTTTATAAATACTTATACTTAAATTCAAATAAAGAATGATTTTTTATTATTTAAACTTTAAGTCGGATTAGTCCGAGTTAAAAAAAATCCTAAATACGAATTACTAATATTAAAATTTATATAAATATAAATTTTAAAAATGATTCTAACATGATAAAATAAATGAACGTGATACAAATACAAAAATTTCCATATTTCTAGACAAAACTCAATTGAAAAATTATAAATTAAAATCGATATTTGATAAATATCTGAACAACCCTAATAGCTTAGGGTCAACGATAGCTTTCACAACTAGATAACAAAATACTATGAATATAATACAAATGTATGGATGTATTTTATTACATATTACTCAAAATAAATGGTTGATTTGAGGACTATATTTTCAATCATTTTATACCTATAATGCAATTCACCCAATTACATATTAGCCTTTTGGGCCTTCGGTATACACAGTTTGATGAGACAAAAGGGTTTATTTGAAACTAGCCAGTCTTCCTTGACCAAGCTCAAATATTTGCTTGAACAGACTGAAACGGATTGAGTTATTCGTTCCAAGTCATTTTAGTTTTTCTTTGTTACCCTAAAAAAAAACAATTTTCATAGGATTTAAATTGTGGGGTTTATCAGAATAGCAGATGTCATAAATGCAATTGCGATTAATTAAAGTAAATATTAGAGGTAGAGAGTTGAAATTATAAAATAGTTATTGTAATATCGAGTTACGTTTTATACTATAAAACATAAGCAAAAAAGCATGGCTAAAACTAAACCTGGCTATGGATCAAACAACCCATTTGATCCATATTGGATTGGACCTAGCATGAATTTTTTAATTTAAGTTAACTGACTTAAATTTTTATTTAAATAATTAAAAAATATTTTTATTTAAATTTAATTTTAAA
>JBBYHO010000012.1:513544-526725 GCA_038382025.1 Adansonia gregorii
ATATAAACCAGTGAATTTTTTTCTTAAATTTAATAAAAATAATGTATTAAATATAAAAATTATTTTAAAATAATAATTACATATTTTTAATTAATGATTATAAATATCATTTACAGAGTGGATGTCTATAAATATAAATTAAAAATAACTTAATTACCATTTAAAAAATTATTGTATAATATATTAATTTTTGTTAATTAAAAAATATTAATTACATTTTCGTATATTGTATTAACCAATGTTACAAAATATTAATTTATATTTGTCGTACTTAATTAATTTTTTCACCGAATTCGTTACTATTAAATACCACAAGAATGACGCATTTTCCATTAAAAAGCAGATGAAAAAAAAAAAAAAAATCCAATTTCTTACTTGGTTTAAAGTAAAGGTTTTCATGTATTAGGTCGCAGCATATTCATTGCTTTAATGTTGACTCGGGCTGACACGTTTTCTTATTTAAAATGTTAAATAATTTTATATATTAATATTAATATTTTTTATAATTAAATTTAAATAAAAATATTTTTATTAATTAATAATAATTTAAATAAAAAATTATTTTTAAATCTGACTCGGGCTGCGAAGATCTAGATTAGACTTTAGAGATAAATTAAAAAAAGGGGGAAAAAGGAAAAAAAAAGAAAAAAAAAAGAAGAGAGTTTAATTGGCTTTTTTATAAAAATAATATAATTTATATTATTTTTATAAAAAAGCCGAGTTTAATTAGATTCCAGTTGTGGGGGAGGGTGGGTGCAGCTGGAAAGATAGAAATGCATGTTAACTTTTGGCTTATAAAATTCAAGTAGAGCCCTCTGCATATACCTGTAACTTTTCAAAGCGAGATTTTCAAAGTCTGAAAAAATCACAGTTGAAGAAGAAGAAGAGCAATGGCCAAGGAGTTGGATGGATTCAATTTCGAGCAAAGACATGGAAAGGCAAGGGTGAGAGTCGGCAGAGTTTGGAGGAGCAAAGATGGACGGCGCCATTCCATTGTGGAATGGAATGTTAACATCAGCTTGCTTTCCAATTGCGTTGCCGCCTATGTCCGCGACGACAACTCTGACATCGTCGCTACTGACACCATGAAAAACACTGTAAGCATCGTTGCTAACGGTGCTCCGTCTTTTTTTTTTTTTTTTCCTTTTTCAATTTTGAGGCTAGCGGCTAGGGCCGAAGGGTTGGTTGGTAGAAAGGAAAATATAAGAAGAAAATGATCTTACGGTTACATAACATCTTGAATCATGAAGCATTTCGTTTTCCTAATAATATGAAGGTTTTATTATATACATGTTCTAGCACGTTTTCGCAATCAAAGTATTATAATTCAACATCTGTTCAATTCGTGATATTATTTATGCTCGCTCTGTTGATTTTTTACGTCCTTAATATTTTAGTTGAGATATGAACAACTGTCCTGGCAATTGTTATTGATGTCTAGGAGAATTTAGTTACAAAGCTCAAATCTGTGCTATCCTTGTATTATATAAAAATAAATGATTTAATTGCTTAAAATTGAAGGAAAGGAGTCTGACCTAGCGGTTGTTACTGTTCTGTAGGAGAATTTGGGTACAAAGCTCGGATCGCCGCTCTCCTAGTATTGTATTAAATGATTTACATTTTTAAAAATTGAAGAAACGATTTAAATCCGAGTACTTGACTCTTTGTGCGATGGTATACGCGTCGACTGTCATCAAGGACAATGATTCATACACTTCTTGAAATCACTCCTTAAAAACACATGATAAGGATTAAATGTATTTTTAAAAAATAGGATCATATGATGGGGTTTCCTAAGCTATTGTAAAGCTTATGTGTTTTGAAGAAGTGAATGTAGCATCTCCTCAAGTTAAACAGTTAGTGTTTCCAGGTTGCATTATGCAAGAAACAAATAAATCTAACTAGTTGAAGAAAGAGATAAAAAAATACACCTTTCATTGTATAAAATGTTTTGGAATTCATTTTATAGAGGTTTTGGTAGAAGGAAAAAAAAAGATTGTAGTAGTGTATTTCTATATAAAAATTAATCTTCAAACAGTAATTGCTTAAGTTTTTATGATATTTATGTTCATGTTGATTGAGAAACTCTCTCATAGAACAGCATCATTGTTATGTTATCTGAAGGTAATTGTTAAAATTAATACAGGTTTATGTCAAAGCAAAGGAATGTTCAGAACAACTTTCATCAGAGGAGTTTGCTATACTACTTGGCAAGCACTTCACATCATTTTATCCCCAGGTAGTTTCTAGATATTTAAGAATTTATTTTAATCTTTATGAAGAAAATGCTAGGGAGCTGGATGATTCCTTCTCATTCTTAGTATGAGGATCATGCAAGTTCCTTTTCAGTAGGGCAATGTATTTCCTGCATTGGGAAGAAATGGAAGTATGATAATTCTCTTACAAATGCATTACTAAGGTTAATGATACTCATCATTTTGGTGGCTTGGGCAATGGAGGTTTAGGGATTTATAACAGACATGCTATTCCAAATTTTTGAGTCCGGCACTCCCAGCTTAGTGTTTATCACAAATAGCAATGGATCAATATCACTAGATAAAGCAAAACTGTTGCAGAATAGTGACTTAAAAATTTATCTAGAGAGGTCAAGAAAGAGTAGAGGAAGGGATAGACCAGAAAAGGGAGAGAACAGAGAGAAAAGTAGGATTTTGACGAATTTTCATCGATAATCTTCATTCAGTACAATATGATGATTTATATAAGCTCCTATGTATGCATTTCCAACAGATTAGTAAAGCAATTTCTAGAATATGGAAGAAACTAATTGACAGCTATAATTTATTCATATTAGCTAATGAGTTCTCGACAACGCAGCTGGTAGTTTTGCTTCTTCCTTGTGCTGATCTCCATGGCTAATTTCCAGCTCATGAGCTCCAGCTTCTGTTTAATTAGTGCAGCTCCTATCCTTTTGCTAACTTCCTCCTCCCACTCCTGCTTAGCCAATTCAGCTTCCGTTTTCTTCTTTTTCTTGTGTCAGCTCGTGGCTCTGTCTTTGGCTCAACCATAGCTCCAATAAGTTCTAGCTTCAGCTGCTTTGTTAGACTGCTTGGCCTCATTCCCTTTCTGCCTGCTAGTTTCATGACAGAAACGGAGGATACAAATCCAATGTTTCTGTTCTACAAGATGTGCCTTAACAATGTTTTGGGTATATGTATTTGAGTTGGGATGTGAGGGCCTTTCTATCGAGACCTTAATTCATTTATCTAGTAATGTTGAGCATGGAAAACGAGCAATAAGTTTGATTTACAAATGACAAAAAACTATTAATGTCAACGATCAGGAAACAAAAAAGGGAAAGAAAGAAAACAAATTATGTTCAAGAATGGATCTTTATGCATTCTTGTTTGGGCTTCATTACAAAAGAATTTTTCATTACTAAATTTTGAAAAAGAAATCAGTTTCTTTTCATTAGTCAAACTAAGAGACCACTGACACCTGAATTTGCTTTTGAGACATTTAAAATTATTATGTGTTAGTGGTGTTTTTTATATTTATTATCTCTGATATTGCATTTAGAGTGGCTGGAGTTTAAGCTGAATGGTTTAGAATGATGTTGGAAATCCAGTAGGACTACTATGAGATTTTTATCAAGTATTCAAGTCTACTATTTGATCTTGTTGAAGTAAAGATTCCTATCTCCATGAGCTTAGAGACTTCTTGAATTCATTTTATTTTGTACCAAAAATAAAATAAACATAAAAGGCTTTGTTGTACTCATAGGTCCTTTTAAAATAAAGTATTTGCTTTTAGTCACATTATGATGAGCTTTTTTAGTAGGAATATACTTTTATACTATGAAGCATGAACACTTCTATCGGAGAAGTGTCCAAGTTTTGGACACATGTTGGATGTGGACATGGGAGAAAGTATATTGGACGTGTGAGCGCAAGTCAAAAAAATAAAAAATAAAAAATAAAAATAAAATTGAACACGGTTAAAACATGGTCAAGACATGGTTGGACTTGTTCGGATACAGCTGGACATGCCTGGATACGCTATGAAGGATTTTTTTTTTTTAATTTTTTCCCTTCCAAATATGGAATCAATAATGAGCAATTTAGTTCTAATGGTTTTATTAAGGTTCAAGTTTTTAAATTCCAAAATAATTTTAAAAATTTGAAAAAATATTTGCATGTTAATATTAAATTGAAGAGTATCAATTTTACATTTTATTGCATATTATTACATAAATTATTTTATTGCTGTGTCCTAATTTTTTAGAAATTCCCATGTCGCCATGTCTATGTCATGTTTTACCTATATTGCGTGTCCATTCATCCTACCTTTTATGTATTCTCTTAAAATATGTTGGTGATATCTATGAATGAGCTGACGAAATTTTCTTTTCTCGAGCTTCATCAGATTATTTCTTGATTCGCCTTATAGAGCTTCACCTTAACATTGAATTAAATCCCCTCCTTCATTTCACTCTTTATTTCTCTTCTCACACATACTTCTTCAAATTTATGCATCTTTAAAGGTTGCTGAATGACTTATTTTCATTAATAAACTTGATGTTGAGTAAGTTTCGTGTGAGCGTAAAATGAACCTATTGCACCATATTTTGGCATTTGTTGAGCATCTAAGATTTAATCTTGAACTGGCATCATCGAATAACTAGATTAGCATGAATGAACATCTTAATTAGCCTCGCTTGACAAGTTTCTTGATTCCTTTTATGTCCTTTGTTTTGAAGCAAAGAAGCTCTATATAATACTTGGGTCATTTGAGTGTACCATATTAAATTTCATGTAAAATGCTTGCCATTTGACTGATGAATATGTTTGGCATATCTTTTTTGTAGGTCTTTACTGCAATAGTAAAGGTAGTGGAAAAGCCATGGGAACGTGTTTCTGTAAATGGCCAACCACATGACCATGGTTAGTCTTCCTAATTTTGGGCGAGGTTGTGGTAGTTCTATTTAATATCTGATAAATTTCTTATGGACTCAACTTCCATCAATAGTTCCTAATATCGTTGAATTTTTTGGTATCTTGTCTATTGAAGGCTTCAAACTTGGATCTGAGAAGCATACGGCAAAGGCCATTGTACAGAAATCTGGCATTTTACAGCTGACTTCTGGTATTGAAGGACTGGCTTTGCTGAAGACAACTCAGGTAAAGTTGTTGGTCTTTTTGTGTTTCATATTGTCATATAATGCAATTGGCTTTTATGTTTTTAAATTTCCTTTCACATGAACAGGAGAAAAGGCATCTTCTTGTAAAAGGAAATTATATTTCATAAAATGTTCTTTTCTTGAGGGAATATAAAATTCTTGCAATTTCTATAATTTTCCCCTTAGCTTTCTGTTGTGCCATATAAGCTGCTTGCTGCTTCCACTTCAGTGCTATGTAGGAGTTACATTATCCATCTTTTATCAGGATATAACTTTGAAACACTGTTCCATTGGTAAAAAATTAAATAATAATTAGCCAAATCCTGTATGTGTTTTTCATGTCAATATTTGTTGAAAACAAATCTATTTAGGAAATGCTAGAGGTAGGCATGAATGATATTATGCCAATCTTATCAAAAGGACATCTCTTGAGTGGTTTCGTTGGTAATTTAATGCAAATAACGTCTCAGAAGTAGCAGTTTGCCTTGTGCTATATAAATGATAATATTCAGTATCTTCTTATCTTTTTCCTCCTTTTAGTATTAAATCTTGCAACCTTAATATGGTTATCGCTAATAGTGCACAAGGGCTAAGGGGGCAGTTTCTTGGGCTAAGTGATTACAAGTGAAAACTCATAATATGGTTAGTTAGAATAGTGCAAGAGGGGGCAACTATTTGGGTTAAACCGTTAAAAGTTACGAAGTCTGTTGTACTCATAATAAGATCTTCTAATTCATTGGATAATGTATTCCAAGTAGACTTGTTCGAGAGCCGGGCTATTTGTCCAAACCTGAAGGCCCGCATGATATTTGAAAAGGTATGAAGAAAGATATTAATCTTAAAAAATGGGCTTGGGCAAAAAAAAAAGGCCTTGCACAAAGAATTTTAAGTTTGAGCTTGGCCCGGCTAGAATAAGAGCCTTTTTTTTTACAATATTTATATTTTTATAATATGATTATATATATATATTTTATAATAATAGTTATAATTTTATTTTACTAGTTGTTAATTTGTTGGAACATTTTATAATGGAAGTCATACTATACGTTTTTAAAAGAATATTAACACAATTTATTAAGAATATATTTAATTATTAAAAATTAAATTACAAACATATTTAAAAATTAAAAAAATGTAATACGGCGGGCTTAAATAAGCCTGGATTGCTCTTTTACAAATATGGGCGGCCTTGGACAAAAAAACCTACTCATATTTTAGGTTGGACCTAGGCAAGCCTATAATGTGTTAACGCCTTGCATGGGCCCAGTCCATAAAACAGGTCTACTCAAATGCCATCTGTCCTCTAATGCTGATCATATATGTAATTGGGCTCCAATACTTGCCCCCTTTATCCTCTAGTGCTACACACATGCACTAATTTGTTTTCTTAAATCGTCCACATGCTTGCACCTTGTTGAAGCAATTGTTATTGCTGACTTTTTACAACACATTTGACACATTGTAATGCACAGGCAGTATATTGTCTTGTCAACATAATGTAAGGAGAAATTTGAAGTTATGGTCTCATTTGCTGCATCTTGTAAAAACTTTTGGTACTTGTTTGCGGACTAAGATTCAATACTTGGTTCAATGATACTCTTTCATTTTAATCCTTTAAGCTTAACATCTTTCTTATTTCTTTGCTGATTTTTGGAGTATGTGGCTATGAACAGTCAGGATTTGAAGGGTTCATCAGGGACAAATACACAGCTCTTCCTGAAACGCGAGAAAGGATACTGGCTACTGAGATCACTGCATCTTGGAGGTATAATTTCTTTTCTATTTGTTAATAATTGATGTTAAGGTAAAGAAGGCATTTAGGTAGTTTGTTGTTGACTATATGCAACGGTGTAAGTCTTTTCTTGAAGATAGCTTTTTATCATGCTTCGGGTTTCTTTATATGAGTTTGATGCTAATATAAGACACTGACCTTTTGGTTTGATTCTTAGAGGGTGTTAAGTTATGTCACCGAGACAAATGTTTTGTGGGTGCAGGTATTCATACGAATCTGTCTCTAGCGTCCCTCAGCAGCCACTTTACTTCAATGACCGATACTCGAATGTTAAAAAGGTTTTGACTGAGACTTTCTTCGGTCCTCCTGAAGGGGGTGTATATAGTGCATCTGTTCAAAGCACTCTTTTTCAGATGGCAAAGGCTGTGCTTAGCAGGTTCTCTTTCTCTCTTTTGTACACATCGTGCACACATATTGTGCTCTCTTAGGCATTGTCACATGTGCACCTGTGCATGCACATACATGCTCTTATAACTCTCTAGTTTCTGACACTGAAGAACATAATGGTTTTGGTTTTTACATGCCACTGTTGGGAGAATTGATTTTATCCTTGTTTTAATGTTTTTTAGGTTCACTGACATATCATCAATTCAGTTGAAAATGCCAAATATCCATTTCTTACCTGTTAATTTATCCAGCAAGGATAACGGCAGCATTGTAAAGGTATGACTCTTTACCATTTGATGTGGTACATACTGGAATGCAAATAAACTGAATCATCTGAAAGTTCTCGGGAAGCAGAGGTGTGGGATGTGCAGTAGAACTCAAATAAAATACGAGGAATCGATAAAAGTTAATACATTGTTTTGGAAAGGTCTCCAGATAATGATATTTGACGCTCTAAGCTGAAAAGTAATTTTCGAGTTCAGTCAGCTAGCGCTTGTACATTAATCAGTGTTCTTTCTTTTAACTCTGGGCTTTGTGTTTTGTCTGTGTACTCCTGAAATTTATCCTTTTTTTGCCCTTCTATTTTTTGTAAATGTAATTGCTTCTAGTGCTTCTAATAGTTTGAGGCTTATAACAAAAATGCATTTTTAGTGCTTTTGTTGGAACTTAAATTGAAGATGAAGCTGATCAAATGTTATGTAATAATATATGGATTTACCCTGGGAAAAGTGATCCTTTCCGAGTGACATTTATCGTTTATCTGATGATTTCTGCAGTTCAATGATGATGTTTATCTACCAACGGATGAACCTCATGGATCGATTGAAGCTAGCTTAAGCCGATTCTGGTCAAAGATGTAGTTGCTGCTGGAAAAATGTAGATGGTCGAAGAATGGTATAAATTCTGCTTTCCTTGTTCATTATCTAATAATCAGCAGAATAGTCTCTTTTGTTCACGTTAAAGAAGTAACATTATTGCGACGTGTTGATGTGTAGTACTCAAAAATATAAAAGAGTCACAGTGCTTTTTGTTGGTTTATAAATAATAAACTTAAAGCATGAATTACATTTATTTTGTGTTTGTTTTTGTTTTTCTTTCTTTTGTTGAAAGTGGGAAGTTCCATCAATCAGTTTTATCGATACCACCAAATATACATTTAGGTTATGTTTGGCATCGGAAGGATGGAAAAAAGGGGTGAATAAAAAAATTTGTAATCCAATGATTTTGATCGTAACAACATATGTTACTTTTATTCGCTCATTTTGAATAGTGGTGGTAAAATAAATATGAACTCGAAAATTCATCTGAAAAAATTTGAGCTTAAATTTTAATTGAATCCGATTTAATAAAAGAGTTAGTGGTTCAAACTCGAGAAAACTTAAATCTGAAATGGTTCGAATAAGAAATGGCTTGAATTTAAAATGATTTAAATTTGAAAGGATAAAGAAATTGAACTTGAGACTAACCAAAATTCGAATCTAAATTTACTATTTAAAATAAATGTGATAAAATTATATTTAAAAAAATTCTTTTATAAAGCAAAAACTTTGATTATCAATTTTATTTTAACATTTTTTTAATAATTTAATTAAATATTAAAAACTTAATTTATATTTTATATATGATTAAAATCTGTTAATAGGTCGTGCTGAGCTCGGCTTGATTTTTTTTTAAATTCCCAGTCTAGGTCTTTATTTAACATGCTTTGATCCGATTGTTTAAATCAGGATTATTGTTCATTATATTAAATTTTTTATTAATATTTTTATATTTTATAATTAATTTAAATAAAATGTTATTTTAATTTAAAATCACTGTTTCGAGCCATGCTGGGCTAGTCTGAAAAAAAAAATAAGAACTCAAGCCTGAGCCCAATTGGGCTAGGTGGGTCGCCCGACCCTTCAACATGTGCATATATGATAAAATAATAATTTATCAAAAAGTAAATCATACCATTGGCTTTGAAATTATTGTCAATAAAGTATATTATCCATTTATCATATTTTCTTTATTTCATTAGTTAAACTCATTAAATATTAAGAGTTTATGTATGCTAGTAGTAAAATTTTAAATACTTCTTTGAATATTATTATTATTATTATTTCAAGTAATGATAATTAGAGTCTGATAATCGTATAACAAAATAATAAGGTAAATTAAAAAATATGAAAGCCATAATAGATAATACCATATCAAAAAAAAAAAAACACAAGTTGAACTAGCAATTAAACCTGCCCATGGGCTGGACAGTCCACCCAGCCTAATAGGCCCGACATGATTAGACCAAAATCTTAGATTTTAAATTTTAAGTAAACTCGAAGCAAATAAAATTTTAAAATAAAATAAAATATTTTATTTAAATATAATTATAAAAAATATAAATATTAACATGAAAATAATTTTTTAATATTATGATCATTGATTTGTGCTTAAATTGCTGAGCCATGTCAAATTTAGCTTTGAGCTTAAATTCAAAATTTTTTTAGGCCACAGCTGGGCACATGGAACTGAACTAAAAATTTTTAGGCCAGATCGGGCTAAATTTGAACTTGGGTTTATAATTCAAAAATACGTAAAAGTGATTGCATTTAACATAAAATAAAAAAATGATGTAAAATATACTCAAATCTAAATCTAAACTAGAAAAGGCCTAAACATGAATCGACATGAACCTAAAAAAATTCAAACCCAAAATGATCAAACCCAAACTTGCTCAAACCACCCAACTGCCACTTATAATTTTGAATGCTATATGAAAACCCTATAGGAACAAAAACTTTAATAAAAGCAAAGATCATGTTTAAAAACGATTAGCATAACATGTCTTGCATTTGTCTTCAGTCTCGTAATATATCTAATAACTTGGGATGTTATACTTGATTAAGGGGGAAAAAAAAAACAGATACTACAGGTACACACAAATTGTTAGAATTATTTGTTTGTTACTTTTAAATCTCTGCTTGTTTATCAGAATTTTGTTTCTTATTTTCGCCTTTTCATAATGATCTTTTGGCCATTTTGCAGAGAGTACAATTTTGTTTAGCAGAGTCGGTCAACATAGCAGGAATAACCATGTCCGCTATAAAAAAAATAAAAATAAAGAAATAGGAGACTTACGTTAGAAGTTAAAAAACTTCACTATTATTGTGTAAATTAATAATCCTAAATTGATTTAATTTTAAAATAATTTAAATATGATGATCTTGACTAAAATTTCACAATTTAAACTTAAAATGACTCGAATCTAACAACTTGAACCGGAAAATTCATAAAGTCCAACTCAAAAAACTCAAACCTGAAATTATTTAAAGTTGGAATAGCTGGAAACAAGTTCAATGTGAATGAAGAATTCCAATCATTGACTCCAAAAATTCATCAAGACTTTGTTTTAGGTTGTAGCCTGGGATAAGTAAGAGATTACAAATATAGAGATTCGAAATCTAAACTGCTCGATCTGAATGCTACTTCAGAATCAATTGAGCTAAACTCTGAATTTAAAATTCATCATTATCTTAGATTGTAACAATCAATACCCTCCTACCATCAAACCGCACTAATCATGCACGGTCCTGATGTTAATCCAAAGCCAACTTATTGTATCTATGATCTCAGAACATTAGAGATGTTGCTGTTTGCAGTTTTATAGGAAATACTAATGGAGGTAGGGAGCGAACTCTTCCAAAACTTTCTTGTAAACGGGTTTCTTGAAATCCACTGCCTGCGCAAAATGAACAAGAAAAAAAAAAAGACCAGACCTTTAAATGGGCAACATATACAAAGCCAATCTACCTCTAATTGATACAAAACAGTAGACCTAACAATTTGAGTCTATACATGATGTTCGTGAATTTTACCGTGTTTAAGATATTTTTATATTTATGTAAATTATGATATGTTAATAATTCACATTTGTGTAATTGCATTTAATATTGCCAAGTCTACAAGATGGTAGAGTACGGAGTACCCACAAGCTCAACAATTTGCTCTGGTGTCATCCATGACCATTCGCCAAACTCGGGTTTCTCAGTCCCGTCACCCAAAAGATTGATTTCTTCTTCATTTCCAGTGAATTTAAGGAGAAACCTGTTTGTAATGGTAAATTTAAGAAGTCCACGAAGAACAGAAAATCAAAACAAATAGGAAAAGTCAAAATCATAATCGATGTTGCTTGACTTTTTATTTTTCTGTAAGTAACCGTGTCCAACGCATATCCAAACATGGGTATAGGAATATGATCTTTCAAAGATGCTCCAAATAAATGAAAATAATAAGAAAATTGAACATATCACTGTCTGATTATCTAAATCCGAGAAACACGAATTATAATCGAAAAAACAATAGTTGGAGATGTTACATTTGGAACCAATGCTAGCATGCACATATTAACATTGCAGACTGAGCTTGGAAATCTGTTGGTAGATTTTAACTTGATTCTGCTCTCTATCAAAATCCAATTCAAATTAAAATGAAATGACTGCTTTGAGTTCACCGATCAAAAGTTAAGCTGTACAATGTCTGCGTTAGATAGACAAATGGCTCAAGTATTCTTTCTAGTATCTGCCAAATCCAATTCAGAGCACAATCCAATGACTCGTCTAAGTTCGCTAATCAAAAGTTGAGTTGTGTGATGGTTGCGTAAGACTATGTTGATACCACTCTTCATTTTTCTTAAAGTATCTATACCTGACACATATTTGACATAGATATGGTGATATGACCCTCCAAGGACTCTCTAAACACATGAAAAACTTTGAAAAAATTAAACATACCCGTATCACACCTCACATCTGAGTCCAAGTAACATAAGTGTAAGACAGAAAAGCGACACAGATAAATAAATGCATGGCATGCATGCATACATGCTTGCATAAATATATATATATATATATGTATATGGGTATTGAGGTTTACCAATGCATTCTTGAGAAAGTGTACCATTTATTATTTTTTTTGCCTCATTCTCTACAAACTTAATACAACCAACTTAAATTTTCGTCTTTCTAGACCATATATAGAATGCAAACTACCTACTTTAAGGCTGATCCAAGCACTCACCACTTTTGAGCTTGACCTTTCCAGTCTGAACCCCATTGACGTTTCAGTTTTTCCCTAACTTCTGGCGGGAAGTCATATGTCAGCCAATAAGGTACCTGCAAGGCAGAACCAATAAATGGACACACTCCAGGTAAGATATAAATGAGAAAATACCAGAATTTGAAAGAAATGGAGAAAGTAAATCTCAATAACATATGCAAAGCAATATATTATAATTTAAACATAAACATGAGTAGGACTTCCTGGTACATGTGCTAAAAGGAGTTGGACATTGAAACACAAGGGAGCAACCACAAACTCAGAAGCCACTAAAACACCTGAACCCTCAATTTTCTTTAACTTATATATATATATATATATATATATAACTTTCAATTGCCTGAATCTCTATACACAAAAAAGGTATAAATACCAATTACTTCGGCCTGTTACAGCATAATACAAGAGTTATCAGCATTTCTTTCTTAGGTCGAAACCTCCAACTGACATGGTTTAAGTGAATGTGAACCTATCCAAAAACAGGCTGATGGCAGGTTATCTTGCATATAAAACAATTCATACCTCCCCACTGTTTTTTTTTTCTTTTGTGTGTGTGTGTGTGTGTGTGTAGCTGTACTCCATGTTATGGTTTTAGTATCACCAGGTAAGTCACACCTCAGCCCAGCATCAATGGGTTCCAACTTCCACAGGACTGAGTGTAATGCAAAAATAAGAAAATACAATGATGATAGAAGCAGCGACTTCTTCCAACAGGTTGATAACTTAAATAATAATAATAATAATAATAATAATAATAATAATAATAATAAT
>JBBYHO010000012.1:548056-598239 GCA_038382025.1 Adansonia gregorii
CTTAACCATCGGAGTGGGCCCCCGGAGTACCAACTCCGGCACCCTTCTGACTCTCTTTGTGTTGTAGGACCAGAGGCAACCTCAACGACCCTCAACAATTACATACCAACTATATGAATTGATAAGAAAAATGTGAATATAAAACTATATTTTGAAAAAATACAAAAAATTGGTTTTTCGTTGGTAGTTTTTTTCTTAAGAGAATAGACAAATATTTTTAATTAAAAATTTTATGATAATTTTTATTGATTTTTTTTTGTCAATTTTTAACTGAGTTCAATCAATTGAGTTAATAATATCAAATTCAATGTAGCACAGATATAGATAATTCCATTATCTTTGAATTGAGCTCTTTTTTTTTTAATTTTTAAAATTAAATTGATATATTTTTAGTTTTTAGTATCGTTTTCTTATTTTTTTATATTTACACTTTTATTGTGATTTTTTTAAATGTATGACATTTAAAACTTTTATACAACACAAATTTATAATTAAATTTTTCAATTTAATATAAAAATATACAAATTTTTTTTTTTTTAAATATAAGTCAAAGAAAGATAAAGAGAATGAGACAAAATGGTAGCATCAACATTAATGAAGTAGGATTTTATATGCAAGATGAAATATTTATTTCTATTTTTTTAATAAAAAGCAATATTAAATAGGGAGATTGTTTTATTTACCGCCTTTTACTCTTGTATTGATTTTTTTTTTATAAAATATTTTGTGTAGATGTTAAAAACTTTACCTTCATGAATATCATTATATCTATAATCATTTTATCCTAGTTTTTTATTAAATATTTTTAATTTAATATTATAAAAACATATATTATAATTTATTTATGAATATAATTTTAGCATATAATATATATCAAAAGTAAATAAAAAACTCAGCGTATATTTATAATTTTAATATACATATCTAATGGATATAATAAAAATACAAAAAAAATAAAATTAAGTAATAAAATAATCTTTTCAAAAAAGCATAAAAGGATGGAGTGAAACAATTGTTTACCAAAATTGTCATATTCCATCTTGCCACCACTATTTTTTTTTTTGATAAAAAAAACTTGTCGTTCAAAGCAAATTTGTCTTGTCGGACCAATCGGGTTTTCACCATCCCTATGTCAACATTTTATTAGTAATTATGTTAGATTTTTTATATATAATAGGATGCCTTTTAAGTTTTATTTAGATTGAGTTCTAACGACGTTTGAATCGTCATATATTTTTATCAATTCATCTATTATACAACATAATCTATTTAGCTTAGAAAATATTTTTATTTTCATTTTAAAAAAGTAATTTTCATATTTTATTTATTTTTTATTTTGAAAATGCGTTTGATTTGACAAAAAATAAAAATCAGTTTTCAAAAATAAGTGACACTGTATTTGGTAACCACGTATATTTTTAAATATTAAAAAATTTAAAGTTTATATATGAGTTTAACTAACAAAAATAAAAAATATATTTCATAAAATTCAAGCTTCAATTTTTTTTATGTTAACTTTTATTTATTATGTTATATTGAGTACAAGAAAAAACTATATATAATATATTAAAATTTAATTAATAATTATTATTTTTATTTATATATGTAATTTCACATAAAAAAAAGTTACGTAATTGAGACTTTTAAATTGATATAGTCTCAAATGTGTATTATGTTAAAATTGCATAATAAGTTTAAACAATTTTCTTACACAATTTCGAAAATAATAGTACGCTTTATATTTTATGGCACTTTAAAGTGAGTTAATTCCTGCTTGAATAAAATAGCCTGACAAAAATATATTTAATTTATAAGTATTGTCTATAATAGTTGAGGATCATTCAAGCTCATTTAAGAAATTAAAAAAAGAGAAATTCCTACATGCTATCTCAAATCCGGGGTTTTTTTATGTCTATCAAAAACATTTTAAATTCCCTTGTTTTGACTCTTTTTTTTTTTTTTTTTTTACAAAGTGTTTATAATGAAAATGATGAAAACATTTTTTCTTCTTCTTTGATTTTGACATGTTATTCATTTTTCGAAAAACATTTCCTATTTTTCAATCAAACAAGTTTTCTCTATATTTTCTATTTTTTATGAAAATGCAAATAAAAAATAGCTTTGTTATTAGGGGTGAGCATTCGGTCGGTTCGGTCGGTTCGGTCAAAAAATCTTCAAACCGAATTAACCGACTTAGCTAGAGGAACCGACCGAACCGACCGACATTTTTAACCATAACCGAATTAACCGAACCGACTAAATTTCGGTTGGTTTGGTCGGTTAGTTCGGTCAAATCAGTTTATTGGGTCTTGGGCTAATGGTTATATATTTAGGTTAGGAATGGGTTTAATTAGGCTATTAATATATATAAATATATAATTATTAAATATTAAATATTAAAAGTTCGGTTAATTCGGTTAATAATTTTACTAACCGATAACCGACTGAATTAACCAAATAAACCGACATAAAAAACCGACATAACCATCAAACCGACTTAACCGAACCGAATTAACTAAATTTCATCGATTAAGTCGGTTTGGACCGACTTATGCTCACCCTTATTTGTTATAGTTTTTTCAAGCAAAAATTTTTAAGTTCTTTGCGTGTATTTATTTTCAATTTTACAATTACTTAATAATTTTATTTTCTAAAAATATATATAAGAACAATTTAAAATGATTATTTAATTTTACACATTTGAGAGAAATAATCGTTAAAAATTAAAAAATTCAATCAGTAGTTTTTTATATTTTCCTTTTGAAAAAAAAAAAAAAGCAGTTTGATGATGACATTGTCCATCAATTAGAACAAATTAATTACTGTGCTATTGGTCCGTTATACAAATCAGAAACAAGATGGGAAATTATCTGATGATTTGGAAATGACAAAAGACTTCGTCAAATATCAACAAATTAATCCATTAATGATAGAATCAATTCTTATTTTCTGTTTTTTAAACTATTTAAATTAGATTTGTCAATCGGGAAAGTCAGATAATTTTAGGTTAGGTCATTTCGAGTTCTAAAATTTTTGAATTATTTTTGGGTTTAGGTTGTTTTGATTTCAAATTATTTCGTGTGTAGGTCACTTCGATTTTGTGTCATTTCTGGTTCAAATTTAACACTTAGATTAATCGAGCTTGAGCCATTCTAAATTCGATTCATTTCGGGTTCGAGTCAATCGAGTTTAATACTTTGATTAATTGATTTTGGGTCAATTAAATTTAACACTCGGGTTTATTGGGTTTTGATCATTTTGAATTCGAGTTATTTTAGGTTAATTATTCAGGTCAATTCGAGTTTGGGTTATTTGGGTTCATATTTTTTTAGATTTGAGCTATTTTCCGTTCAAGTCATTCAGGTTTTAAGTTATTTTAGACTAAGATCATTTTGGATTCAGGTTAGTCAATTTTAGGCTGTTGACTCTTTTTTGGTCAAATCAAATTAGATCTGGTTTATGGTTCGAATGAATTAGTTAGATTTTTCAAGTTTGAATTAGAATTGGGATATCTTAAATTTTATAATGTAATTCAAACTTTTCTTTTTCTGTTATCTAAGTAATTTGAGTCTTTTTATTAAAATATTGATAATTTTGTTTTATTTTCTAAATATTGATATTTTTAAATTATTTATCAAAATGCGTTCTTATTTAATTTAAAATAAAATTTATCATCGTTGGTAGTTTCCCTCGATGTAATTTTAAAAAAATAAGAAAAATGTAATGAAAGTCGTTCTCACCAAAGGCAACTTCCATGATTGTAATAAAAAAAAATGAAGTTACACGTACATTTACGTAGACTTATGAATATATTGAGCAATTTTTTTATTTGATAATTTATATAAGAATTGAGTAATTTTTTATCTGATAATTTATATATTCGTATCATAATTATATCTTTTTATATTATAATTATATTTAAAATATATTATATCTATATAAATTTTGATATGTAAATGATCTATATTATATAAATTTTAAAATATATATTTAATTTAATTTATTTATAATATATTTATATAATTGTATTTACTATTGTAACCAACCCAACTTCATAGCCCATATTGTATAAGTTGAGTCCTGAGCAAAAGTTTTACATATTAAATATTAATATAAATCGAAATTAAATTGTACAAAAATTAAGATTGGAAGCCGCCCTTCCAATCTACGTTGTAATTTTTTTTTTTAATGTAAGCACGACTTTCATTACTGTGGTTTACAATATTTTTAAAAGACATCCATAGAAACCGTCCTCGTCCAGGGCAAAGTCTATATATTTTTATTATTAATTTTTTTAGTTGCGTGAATCACTTCTAAATTCCAAACAAACGCATTTTAATAAAAATTTTAAAATATCAATATTTTAGAAAATAAAAAGTAACAATATTTTAATAAAACCACCACTATTTTTTTTTAATGGAGCTTGGGATTTAAATCTTATTGTTTTCATACGAATCATGCACTAACCGTTTAAACAAATGGTCATTGCACTAATTTTATTGTATGAACTTTTGGAGCAAAAGTTGGAGACAAACTCATTAACTTGATCTTATTTATTTTTATGGTATTTATATTATTTTAAATAATATAATTATATTTAAAGTATTATATATTTATATATTTTTTGATATTTTAATATTTTTGTGCTGTATTTATATTATTTTATATGTAATATTTTTATGTTTGGTGTTATTTTTTTATTGTGTGCAAGATTATCCTACTTTAATTTCCTGACATTTAGCTACTTCATTTATCACACAATTTCTTACGAGCTAAATTGCTAATCAATAATTGAGCGTTATTCTTCCTTCTTCCAATTGAACTGCAAAAGGGAAATTTTAAAGCATTTGGCTTTCCCCTTTTATCAACCATCAATAACTAATCGAATTTTTGTTGATAACCATTACATAGGAAACAGAATATATTCGTTGTAATTGAGATATTAGCAAATTGGTAAGTGTCTTTTCTTTTTAGCAAAATAAAATATCTAAAATTCAAAGTTTAACTCAATTTATTTAAATAATTATATTTAAAAATTTAAATTTAATAAATTTAAATTTTAAATTTTAATACCTATAATTTTATTTTTATCTTTAGATTAAAGATTTGCTTTATAATATATATATATATATATATGTATCGTTGCTTTTCTTCAACAAGAAAGAAAGTTGGCGTCAGTCATTGAACAGCATAATGGACTTTTGGATTTGGTTGGTTTAGAGGTGGGTGGGATGGGCACCAAACTTGAGTGGTTCCTCCCACAAAACGCATTAAATGGAAAGTAAAGAAGTTTCCAATAAAAAAAGTAGTACACAAGTACCTTCTGGTGGTACACATTTTGCGCTGCAGTACCCATTATTTACGTTCTCTGATTTTCCTTACTTTCCATGCTTAGCAGGAATAAAAAATTAAATCGAAAGATTTTTTATTATTGATTTAATTGATTTGAATAATAAAATTTGATAATTTAATTAAAATTAAATTAAATTAAATATAAAATATATGATTATAATATTAAATAAATATTAAAAATTTTGTAAAAAATATATATTAGTTTCATGATATAATTTTTAATATATAAATAAGAGATTAAAGTTTAAATATCACAATCTATAAAAAAATTAATAAACTTAGTATAAAATAAATTTTATATGTTGAATTGATTTTTTTTATTGATTCATTAAATCACTAGTTTAACAATACAAACCACTAAAGCTTCCATTGGACCTCACCATTCTTCTCGCGCAATTAGACTGAAAAGCAAAGTGGGGATGGGGGGCGGTTGGTACTGACCTCTAATGGGGTTCCTTTGGCACATCTCCAGTAGGGTGAGTTTTGCTCATTGTCCTTTCAGTTTTACTTTAATTGAACCTCCCAATGGTGGTAGGTAAAAAGAGGAATCGCCTTTCTATCTCTCATGCAATTTTTATTATATTAATTTATTTTTTAATATAAATAATATTTTATTATTTAATATAAATAATATTTTAGTAATTTGTAATTTGTAATTATTATTTTACTATTGTTTTGCTAAAAAATCCTTAAGAAATAGGTTTAGGTTGCTCAATTAGCGGGCAAGCCCTAGCCTATGTTTTTACCATGATTCTACATTGAAAATCTTGGAAAATTAAGTCATAATTAGCTGGGATACATGCTGGTTTGATGCTACAACAAAAAATTATAATATTTTCAACTTGGTTTTAAGCTTGATTACTAGTAAGTCTTGTGAAGAGCCTTGAGGCCTATGTTTGGTGAGTTGCGTAAAGAGGTTTAATTGTTGTTTGGATGCAATTTCTAGCATTAATAAGAGGGCATTTGAATGCCTCATTAAGGTTTAAAAGGAGCCTCTCAAAGAGGAAGACAAGAAGCAATGAAAAGCAAGACATTCGCAAATGTCTCACTTGTAATTTTGGTTTAGCTTTATAGTCCTTGTCATGCATATGGAGTCTTGTTTTGGTCTTTTAGTGTTTTTCTATGGTTCATATTATTCATCTTAATCTGCTACTTATGGACATTCAAATTCCAAAGATTGGACTACAAAATCTAATTATGAACCCATAGAACCGAAAGAGCTCATTTCTTAGTTTTTGCCACTACCAAATGTGATCAAGTATGGTTGTAAAAATGTTTAAACCCATGAAATGATTTTTTGGGCATTTTAAGATATTTCTAACATAAACTACATCGATTTGTTTCTACAACAACATATTATATGCCTAGTTTTGAGGTCATTTGAGCTAGGAAGGAATTTTTATTCTTTTGCCGTGCGAACTGGCTATGTCTCGTGACTAGAATGTACAATATCCTAATTCCAGCTTACCAAATATTTTTTAGATTTTTTTGGTCTTTGAGATTGAACTAAATTTAATAAGTTTTACAACGGCATATCATTCATTTGATTTTAAGTTTGTTTGAATAGGTTATGAATTTTCTTTTTTTTTATTGTTCGAGTCCCTAGTATTTTGTAGTCAGACATGAGTGAAAAGATTTTTTCTCTCTTTAAAACATATTTTCTCCCTTTTAAGTTACCTTTCTGATGATGTCTCCTTTGCAACTTTTGGAATTCATTTGAATTAAAAAACAATTCAAGAAGTTGCAAAGGTCAAAGCCATCTCCTATTTTGGTTAAAGGACATTATTTGTAAAATTCATATTTTATATTTTTCAAGATATTCTAATACCTTGGAAGATTTGTTGGTTGTGTTAGCTTGAGAAAGTTCGGAGGCATACTATTCGAGATGTAGATCCCTAGTGGCTCATTACAAGGCTCATGATTGCACAAAAAAAATTATTCAAACTTGGTTTTTAAATTCTTTTTGATGACAATTTCAATTGTTTTACCACTTTTCATAACTTTTAAAAAATGCTTGCCTTACAATAATAAATGAATTTTCATTAGTTCCTATATATTTCATTTTTGAATATTTTTTATCAAAAATCCTAATGCAATTTTTTTTTCTTAATTTTAGAATTTTGATAAGTTTCCTTAAAAAAAGCTTTTACTTTAAACCATGACATGAATCTAAGCTCATCTCTAATCGTAATATAGTTACTTTCATAAGTATTCGAGATGTGCCATAAGATATATTCTAAATTGGTTCTGTTTATTATTTTTGTTTTTTTCCTAAAAATTAAGGCAATGTTTTCAAATTGGAATACTTTTTTTAAATCTTTTGCTATTTTGATGGGGAAAATGTCAAGATTTATTTTTAATCCAAAAATATCTTTTTCAAACATCAATTCTAGAAAAATCTTTTAAATGCAAAATCCTATGTTTTGCCCTTAGAAACTTTTTAGCAAAATTCTAGATTATTCATTTTAAAAATTCATTATGGCATTTTTATGAAGATTATAGTTGAATATTGAAAATTAAAACTAAGAAAATTGAACTCAGAATAACATGTGGCTAGATGGTATTGATTTTTGAATGTTATGGGGGTACTTGTCCTTTCCCACATGACTCTCGAACCCAATTTTTTCTCTGGATTTCAACGCAGATACTAAAATCAATCCCTTTAAAACAAATTTCAAAACTAAAAGAATCAATTTTAGTAGGTTTCCAATCATATGTAGCTTAAAAGGATTGGAGGCGACTTCTATTTCTTAACTATTTCATAATAGTTATATGAGAAAATCAAACAAGCGATTCATTTTGACAATTGAGCCTTATTCTAAAAGGTAAGAATTTTTTACTACTTTTATATATTGAAATTCGTATTCTAAATGTCTTGAGACAACTACCAAACTCTAGTTACTCAAAAGTTGAAAACTTGGCCAATCTTAATCAAAACAACATCAGCGCTTAAAGAGTCGCAAGAAAAAAAATTTTAAATTTTTTCATGGTCATTTAAATAATGGCTATTTTGAGTCCACCACTAATTTGTTTGCTTCCTTGACCAAAAACCAGATTTGATCATTATGGATGAAAACTTTATGGCGATACTAACCAATAAGACATGTTCATTCATAATGGTTGATCCTAAAGTTCTTGGAATTTTACGTTTCATATCGATTAGATCATACGTTAATATATGACACATTTTATTCAATTATGCTGCAAATTACATTTTAAAATATTAACATAACATTATTTAGTAATAAAATAATTGAAAAATGGCTTTGATTGGGCATGATTTTTAAAAAAGAGAAAGTCAATATACTAGGTAAAACCATACTCACAGTTGGACACCTCAACACTTACAATAAACTAAAAGCTTTTTTATATATATTATATTTATAATTAAGAAAAAACCTTGTACTTAATAAACTTTATAACCTAAATTATATTAAAAGTGTTTTGAAAGAATGATGGTTTTCTTTTATACCGTCTAATTCTAGTTTTTTGAAAGATTTTATATAATTTTATTTTGAATCTTCTATACAATCAGTGGCTTTTATCATAAAAATAGTATGAATTTTTTATTTACCAAAATAAATCAATTTCATATTATTTACCTAAATAAGCTGATTTTAAAATTTTACCAAGAAACTGTCAAATTAAATGACGATTTCTTAGTGTAATGGGATGTTGGCACATCAAGTGTCAATTTCTCGCTTACACAAGTGAGAAATCGATATTTGATGTGCTGATTTCTCACTTGAATGTGGAATTAGCACTTGATGTGCTGATTTCCCATATAACTAAAAAAAGATTAAATAATTAAAAAATAGGAAAATTTAAGGGTAATGAATGTTTTGTTTTTACTAAAAGGAATAATTAAAAATTATAATTATGTTTAAAGGACTAAAAACAATCAAAATTACTTCTAAAAAAATTGAAATTACCCAATACCCTTTTTTCTCTCCATCACTATTTCTTCTTCTTCTTCTTCAACCTAAGAATCAACTTCTCAACCTAGAAATAAGGAAAGAGAAAAGCTAGCACCAAAGACAAATCATGTGAGCTCCAATCTAGGTTCTTGAACAGAGTTAAAACAAAAAGTAACTAAAAAAAAAGAAAGCTATCTGGTTTCCAAATTGAAACAAAAAGTCATACATGTAAATTAGTTTAGGACCTTATTCTGGGGAAGTTATTAATAGAAATTCGAAAAGATTGATATTATAAAAATATACATATATATATATTAATTAAAATATGACTATGAATTAAGGGTATTTGAATAATTACGACTTCTTTAAATATAATTCATTTCCTTAAATGTAATTATTATTTTCATTATCCTTTTTATTAAAAATTAACTCCATGGACCTTTAATGAAATTTTCCCCAAAAAAATTCAAGAGTAGGTGAGAAATTGACACATTGAGTGTCGATTTCTCAACTACAAAGGTGAGAAATTAGCACTTAATAGGTAGATTTCTCACTTGCCAATTTCTTATATAATTAAAAACATTAATTTTTACAAAATAAATTAAAATTTATTTGGTTATCTACTTTTACATGAGTAATTGACATTTGAAATGTTGATTTTTGAAAGAAATAAAATAGATTCAATTGAGAAATTGTCAGTTCATAAGTAATTTTTCATTATTGCAAAATCTTCTTAACACCTAACGATTTCATATTCTTTAGACACAAAGAGTTTAGGGTATAAGGTTAATGATTTATGATTTATTGACATCTAATAAATAGATTCTTGATAGAATCATATTCCTTCTGAGATAAAATAAATTAATAAGACTAATGCATGGGAATTAGATTTGTTTTAATATGAAATAAGTTGATAAAACTAATATATGAGAATCAAATTCCTTGTTATATGAAATAAGTTGATAAGACTAATGCATAGAATTAGATTTCTTCTAGTGTAAAATAAGTTGACTAGAAATGAATTGATAAGACTAATGCATGAGAATCGGATTCTTTCTAATCTGAAATAAGTTGCTAAGACTAATGCATTAGACAAATTTAGAGATTTTAAGAAGAAAGAATATTTTTTGACTATTTTATGTTACATTATAAATATGAGTTCATCATTGTCATTTTTGTTCTCACTTCTCTTTATTGTTTTCTGATTTTTGTGATAGTGCCTAGTTATTCTTCTTTTTGTTTTTTTTGCTGTTAGCAAACGTTGTTAGTATTTTATTTGATCAAAAGTTGTATCTCAAGAGCCAACTAGAGGTAATTATTTCTACTTAAATATATTAAACCATTTTTTAGATATTTAAGTTCAATCCTTGTGTTATAATTTAGATGATATATGAGGCAAATAATATTTATTTGTAGGTTAAGCACAACATGAATAATAGATTTATTCCATTTGTCTATTTTAGTGGACAAATTATTAATAGTAAAAAATGTGTTATTTTTGAAAGTTACCATCCTAAAAGCATTAGTATTGACAAAAGACAAGACATCATGATAGAGGAAATAAAGGTAAAAATTGATATAAAAATCGAAGCTGCAAATAAAAGTAAAGTAGCAAAGATCAAGTACAGGCTTTTTGTTTCCATGGGAAAGGATGTGTCTGATACAGGATAGTCCCACTTGAAGATGATAATGATGTAAAATGTATGTTCAATGTTCATTAACAATTTCCTAATATCTGTGTAATTAAGTCATAAGCCAACATAGAGGATGTACATAATAATGGTAGGCTTTCATATATTCTTACTGTAGATGCACAAATGTCATGGCTATTTGAGAATCCTAAATGTCAACCTCCTCTAGATGCATAACTGTTGATGAGTAATTTGTGTGAATCTTTTCGTTATTCATCTGTGTCACCAATAGTTCCAAGCATCGAAGATAATGAGCCATACAACTTTATGATGACATATTTTCCATCAGAGGTGTTAAAATGAAAGGTGGAGGACCAAGTTCATTTACTGCTAATCCTAAATGTCATATGAAGCCCACAATGATTATATTGGTGACTTTAATGAGCCTGAACAATATGCTGAATCTGATGATAGTGATGACAACAATGAGTTTGACCTAGATGGTAGTGCTGATATTAATGTTTCTTATTTGTCATATAGTGGTGAATCTACTGGTCTTTTTATTAGTATGAGCCTGCTTCCTATATATGCACTCTTGATTTGGATGCAATGGACATGGTAGAATTTGTAGAATATGCTCATACTTTAAAGTTACCGGTAAGCTAAAATCTATTTAGCAATGATCTTTATGTTAGGATGCAATTAGCAATTAACAAAGCCATAGTTTCAGTTATAAAGCACTACAATATCAAAACTCAATAGATTATAGAGTAATAGAATCCTCACTAAACAAATATCACGATTAATGTACAATATATGGCTCAGGGTACAACTAAGGGCAACATTGTTGAAGAAGAAATAAGTATGGGAGATTATAAAGTATACTAGGCCTTATACTTGCATATCTTAGTGAATTTCACAAGATCACCTGAAATTGGATTCTAGCATGATATGTTCATGCATTTTATCTTTGGTTGAAGCAAATCCAGCCATTGCCCTTTCAATTTTCATTGCCAAGATATGATAAGGATGCATGACCTCTTAGAGGAAAGCATGGATAGCAAAGTAGAAGAAAATTGTTTGAATATTTGGCAATCAGGATAAATCAGACAATGATCTACCAAAGTGCTCAGGTGTAATGCAACATTTTGCTCTTTGTATAATAGTAGAATTAAAAACTATACCTGCATACCACAGTCATCAAATGGTGCAAGGTATTAGTATTCTCCATCAATTTTTTTTGGAAACTAAGGTCATAGATTAAAGGTTTTCCTTTTTATAAACTTATTATCCAAATAGACGATATATTCTTATCAAAAGTTGTTGAATAAAACGGCAATCCAAACATAGTACCAATTCCTTTTGCCATTGTGGAGCGTAAGACAAAGGATGCATGGACATTTTTTCTCCATAATTTATGTAAACATGTTATGTAACAACCTGGTATATGCTTGATTTTTGATCAACATGAATCCATCAAATCTGTAATTAGAGACTCGCGTAGTGCGTGGAAACCTCTATATGTATATTCTATATATTGCATTTGACATATTACAGCTAACTTTATGAATAGGTTTAACAATAAAGAGTTGCATTGACAAGTTGTTAATGTGGGTTTGTAATTATATTTATGGTTATTTAATCTCTTACAACCATCTCAATTTTCATTTTTATTAACAAGTTGTTAACAAGTCCATAAATTAACATATGATTTTAATAGCATATGAGTTATGGCAACCCCATTTTTAGTGGTATTGGGAAAATCTTCATGCAAAAAATACAAAAGTGACTAATTGGATTAATAGGATCCTAAGAGAGATGTGGGCTTAATTAACTAGCTGAATGTATAAATTTAGCGTTCAAGGGTGTTACCACATGCTCACCTTTAAAACTTTGGATGATCAAGGGTTTAGCACGTGTAACTTAAAAAATGTATGAGAGTGATGGTGGTCAAGCCTTTAAGTTATCCCAGAATCATGATTTGGATTAGGCATAACAAAATGAAAGGAAGAGAGACCATCAGGCGAATAGCTTATGTAACTAGTCTCGGATGGCTGCCACAAAGTGGCCATAAACTTGGAGTTGCCACCAATCATTTTAGGCTAGACAAGATTAGATGCCTTCTGAAAACAATATTCCAAGTTATGAAACTTGAAACATCGATTTCATCTTAATTGGTTGGGTTTAGGGTTGGTTACGTGTGGGAAAGGATTAGCACCCCCACAACGCCTAAAATTGGCACCCACTAACTATGTCTCACTTCGATTTCATCTTAATTGGTTCCATTTGGTCATTATTTAGATATAATCTCCTTTTTATGCATGAAGTTTTGGTGGAAAATGTAAATATGAGTTTTGGAAGAAGATTTATATCACATATTCGTCGCGAAGGTTTGAGGAGCATAGAGATTTTTATAAAGACAATTTCCAAATTAAATTTCAAAATTTTGGATATTTCGTATTAGCATTGGACAAATACTGACATGAAATGTTGCCTTGTAATTTTTTTGAAAATGAATTGTAAATATAAATGCATAATAGTCATTACAAAAAGGAAATGTATTAGTAAGATGAAAAAAATATAATAATGTTATAAACAATAGTCACAAACAAAATACTACAAAAAAGAAGGACGATCAGGATGTATTTCATAATTGTCTTTGATTATTGATGAATAATCAGGATGACATTTTAGAGACAATTTTGGATGGTAATTTGCAGGACAAAAAATATTTTAATTAAAACAAACTGGGACATCCAGAAGGGAGAAAGTTTTCAGATTTTTTGAGGTAAAAGTAAGGTTGGAGATGGTTAAATTATCCCCAAAGATAAACTTATAAGAATAATTAAAAATGAAGAGAAAATTTAAGTTTTTAATGAAAAAAAGGTTAGAGTATCCTCTCAGAATGGCAGGTTGGAGTATCCTCAAAGATGAAAATTTTTGATGATTTAAAAAAATAATTAGGAATCTTGAATAAATTTAGAAAAAATTCAAGTTTTTTTTAGTGAAAAATGGGACTGGAATATCCCCTTAGAGTAGCGAGGTTAGAGTATCCCTAAACATAAAAACTTTTGATGTTTTAAAGAAATGTTTTTTTTGAAAAAAAAGGGATTTTGAAAATAAGAAAACCAAAGATTTGTATAAAATATATTTTTTCCTTAAGCCTTGATCCGAGCCTAAAGGTTTTGTGTGGTAGGGATCAGATGCATTTCTAGATGTTCAAACATCTTTATAAGGGCATTTTGGAAATTAGGCTAAAAATAAGGGACAACATTGCACTGTCTCTAGAATTTATTTTAAGTTCATCCGAAGGCTTCAGGGGGTAAATGAGACACCCTTGGAAAGGCAACTTGATGAGGGCCAATATAAAAATATTTTAAAAATCCTAGAGAATCACCTTTTAGGTGGAATTACTTTTTAGAGTTAAGTCTGTTTCAACACTGGCAGTATGCATAAAGGAAATGGCATGATAGATTTTGACAAATCATTCCAAACTTATCCGAAATCGTTAAATTGTAATCAATACCTTTTCAGAAAGAGAGTTTTGTAGAATTTTTAGAAAAAAATATTTAAAAATTTTAGAGAAATCATCTGACTAGCCAAAAAGGCCTAAATAGAATATAGCATGCTAGTCCTAGGGGTTTTGAGCAATAAAGGTTCGAAAAATCATAACTCCCTCATCCAAAATGATCCAAGGGTGAACAAGACACCATTGGAATAGTATTTTGATGCCCTTCATAAGAAAAATATTAGAAAATTCTAGAAAAGTCATTTGTGATTCAAAAATTATATTTCAAATTTAGACTATATGCTACAAAAGCAAAACAGGGGAGCTTTTTTGTATTTTCTATTTTTTTCAAGGGTAAACTTAAATCTGAGACATCCGAACATCTGTGATAGAAAAGGACAAGTAACATAGGTGTCACAAATCTATTTCACAATCCTAGAATAGTTTAGGATGATGAAATAATCCGCTAACCATATAACAAAAGAGGTTATTAGACTCAAGATCAAGGCTTGAGATATCCATCAACTAAGAGGGTCATTTTTATTTTTTTAAAAAATAGCTTCTTTGAACTTGTTTTACCATGAATCCAGATTTTAAGTATTTAGTTTGCCCCCAATGTTGGAAGACTAATTTTATGAAAACTTTAAATCCATGTTGTTCTTCATCTATTGGAGATAGCATGAACTTAACTTGGAGATTTTTTTGCAAATTAGATTTTTAGGAAGCAGGCAAGCATCTTGACATATAAGTCACGAATGAAATACAACATTCATAATAGTGAACATGAACAACATATTCAAGCAAGCAAAAGTGATATTCTGACAATGAAAGAGGTGATGAACTGTAAGATTATGACAAAAAGATGCATGAAAATGCTTAAGATGTACATTATGACAAAAAGATGCATGATAATGCTTAAGATGTACATGTCTGAACAAAATATGCTAAAATCTTAAAAAAAAAAAGTCATTTTCACTTTATAAAATCTATTAAAATGTAAGAAAATATATGAACATACATAAGACGTGTTTAAATGAACATTTAAATATGAGATGGATATGTGAATATGAAAGGAACATAATAAGAAATACATGAACGAGGCTGTTATGATGATAAAAAGAAGTAAGGGATGTTTGCATATCCAAACAACATCAAGGTATCAAGAGGGTCATCAAGATCCTAAGACTACCACAACCAAGGTAACAATCATGCATGAGGGTTTTAAAGTGGTCATGGAACCATGAAAAGCTCACTAAAATGATGCAAATGATAAAAATAAAAAATACATGAAACAAGATAGAGAAAATATACCAAAAAAGCTTGAACTTTCCTTTCCAATTGAAGTAGTGACTTTAAACTTGGTTCCTTCCTTCTTTTGGCTATTGTTTAGCCAGAAAAAGGATGAAAGGAAGAAGCTTTCTAGTAATATTATTGATGGTGAGGTGTTTCAAAGATGAAAGTGTGTGAAAGGTTAGGTTTTTAGAGGTTTTTTGGTGGTGGTTTGGGTAACTACGATAACAAAGTACGAAGGTCAATGGAATAGTGTTTTTGGGAGAGTTTTGGGGTTGCAGGTTGTTAAAGGATTTTTTTAGAGGTGGTTAGAAAGAACCTCCTTTTTAAGCCAACTTTGGCCTTTATTTAAATTCAATGCACAGCCAATACTTTTAGGAGATAAAGCAAGGGCATCTTTGATCTTTCATGCATGAACTTGGGGACAATTCCAAGTATTATGATAAACTGGTCTTGTTTTCATTAGTTCTACCATGCAGAGTAGTGGTACAAAACAGCTAAAATAGCCTGTAACTATAGAAAAGTTAGGCATGCCTTTTGAAAAACCATATATTTCATAAGGATATCCCTTGTCGTTGGCTATTTGGGCTTTACAAAATTTGTTTGAATCTAACCATGAGCCCATAACTGAGGCCTGGTATGAATTATGATGATTTTTAATGCAAAAATAGTGTTTGAATTGAATCTTTGAAAGCTAAAAAGTGGCTAGAACTAGGTAAAAATTGGCTAGAACTAGGTAAAAAAGCGTTGGTGTATCGATACTTCTGTATCGATACACAAGGTAATTTTTAACTGTGAGTATCGATACATTAGGCTTTTTGGATACCTTACCTTGGTCACAAATAATGAAAAATTGACATGTGTACTCATCTGAATGACTCTAGTGATAGCCCAAACAGTGACCTTTGATGCTTTATTTTTACAATTTTCTTTAATCCAACCTATAGGCATTTTTGACCTTGCCTAAAAATTTTTTTGCCTGTGTCATGTTGCCTAATAGCCTGATTGCATGACTTGTTTCACCATTCGATATCCATCGAAATGTGTACCACAGATCCCTTCATGGAGTTCTTTAAGAATTTTTTTGGCTTTAAAGGCATCCACCCACCGGAGTAATACTTGATCCCAGCTTTTCTTATACAAAATTCCACCATCCAAAACAAAGCTTATGGCTAATCATCAGATGGTCTTCTGCTCAGTTTTGGCAGCACTCTTAGGGTATTACTGATGTACTAAAGTATGCTATGATACCATGGCAGGCCATTATTCTTTTTTTTGACATTTTGGCAATGTGTTAGAGTTGCATATATGCTCATATGAATAAGAACAATGTCCAATTCTTGATTGACTTTGAACATGGATGACAAGGTGGCTAAGGCATTAGCGATTTAATTCTCTTTCTGAGGTAAATGATGAAAGCTGATATCTCTAAATTCTTTTTTGAGTTCTAAGATCAGACTCCCATGATGGATCATTTTAGCATTACGCTTTTACCATTTTCTCTTTAGTTGGTAGATGACAAGGGTTAAATCTCTAAATACTTACAGTATTTGGATGCCCTTTTTAATGGCTATTTGGAGTCCCATGATGCAGGCCTCATATTCAGCTATATTGTTGGTGCTGTCGAAGTTTAGTCTTGTGGTGAAAAGATAGTGGCTTTTATCAGACAAGATAAAAATTACCCTAATTTAGTGCCCTATCACATTTTAGACTACATCAAAATACATTTTTCAAGTTGAATTGTGCTCGATAGTGTCCTTTGCCTTAAATATGCACAGCAAGTCTTCATTAGGAAATTCAAACTCTAAAAGATAATAGTCATAGGTCACTTAACTTGCCAAAAATTCTACTCTTATGCTACCCTTGATTGCTTTTCGGTTCACATACATGATGTCAAACTCGAAAAGTAAAACTTAACACCTAGCTAATCTCCCTATAAAGGTGAAGGCTTTGCACGAATACTTAATGGGATCAAGTTTCGTGATCAGCCACGTAATGTGATACAAAATATACTACTTTAACCTTTAGGCTGTCCTAGCTAAAGCATAGTATAATTTGTCACAACTGAATTGTTATTCTTACACTTCGTGAATTTCTTGCTTAAGTAATAGATGGCTTGTTCTTGCTTTCCTAACTCGTCACGTTGACCTAATACATAACCCGTAACTTGTCAAAAACTAATAGATATAGGATTAAAGGTCACCCGAATACTGGTGGCACAAGTATTGGATGATTCAAAAACTAGTGTTTGACCTTATTGAATGCTTCTTGGCACTCTTCATTCCATTCTTTAGGAATTTGTTTTAAAGTAGCGGAAAGATTGGATCACATTTGTCAATCAACTAAGATAGAATCAAGCTATGTAATTTAACCCAAAAAAACTGTTCACTTCTTTTTAGGATTTAGGTGGTAACATATTCTCAATGGCTTTGACCTTGTTAAGATCGATTTTATTCCATTTTCGCTCACAACATAGCCTAATAGTTTACTAGATTTGATACCAAATGTGTATTTTACAAGATTTAACTTGAGTTGGTATTTGTAAAGCCATTTAAAGAGTTTTGCAAATTGCTCACATGTTCACTCTTGTTTGATGATTTGGTGATATTGACCTCGATTTCTTTGTGCATGAGATCATGAAACAATGTTACCATCACCCTCTGCTAGGTTGCGCCAGCATTTTTGAGCCTAAAGGGCATTACTTTGTAGTTCAAAGTGTCTCACATGGTCACGAAAGTGGTCTTCTCCATATATTCTACTGTCATTTTATTCTATTATGTCTTAAAAATCCATCCATGAAGGAAAATAGTTCTTTTTTTTGCAATTTTGCTTACTAGGGTATCAATATAAAGTAAAAAGAAATTATTTTTTAGGGTGGTTCAATTTAAATCCCTAAAATCCATACACAACTACATTTTATCATCTTTTTAAGAACAGAGAATATGTTGGCTACCCATTTAGGATATTTAGCAACTTTAAGAAATCTTGCTTCAAATTGTTTCTTTACTTCTTCTTTTATTTTCAAAAGTATTTCATCCGTCTAAGCTTTTGTTGTATGGGCTTACACTCATGTTTGAGAGGAAGTTTATAGGCCATAATATTAGTGTCTAATCTAGGCATGTCATGGTAGGACAGAGTAAACACATCCTGATACTATTGAAGGAGACTTATTAGTTCAGCTTGAGTTAAAATTTTTATGAAAGTTCCAATTTTGACTTCTTTCTATTTTTTTTTCTATTTCAAGGTTTATGGTTTCAATGGGTTCTTTATGAGGCAATATCTGTTTTTTTTCCTATTTAATAATCTGTAGGTCTAGAGGTATAGGGTTCTTTCAGAATTTTCTCTAGACTCGACTTTACTAGTATAGATTAGTTGCTCAAAATCAATATCTAGTGTCTTAGTATGAATATCCATGTCATCTTCTTTCGGGTAATTAAAAATATGCAAAAAGAATAATATAGGTGGAAAAATATGTAAAACAAGGTCTAAGAGTTAGCAAAAGCTATGAAAATGAACACAAGAGATGAAATCTTAATGCTTAGTTAATACTTAATCAAAAAATGCTCATACAAAGAATCCTACAATGCTTTTGGGTAGAAGCATGTAATTTTAGTTTACAACATTACTTTGAAACATATTTCAATATTACAAAAATCTCAGTTTTAGTCCAAACACTTGGACCAAATCTTAGAAGGCACAGACTAGTCTGTAGGTCCATCGTTGACTTTTTTAGCTCATTAATTGCATTGATAGAGAGATCCTAAAATGCCTTGTTTAATAGCAGCATAACATTGGCAAAGCTAGTTTTCACATGTCCTCTTGGAGGAAAACTTTCTTGAAGTGGTGGAAATGTCACTATTTCATATCTCACATCTTGCCCCAAGCATTGGAAATATTCATATGTCCTTTTGGATGAAAACTTTTATCTTTTTTTTTTGCAGTTATTATGAGCTTGTTTACTTTTTGGCTGTGCACTGGTCTTGAATCCTAACCTCTTTTGTTGATTTGGTTAACAACTTTCAAGGCTTTGGTAATCTCTTGGAGGTGTTCTTTAAGTCTCTTTCTAGCCTGGGCATCTTTGCTGATGGCTAACTTTTGACCCAAGTGAGTGTTCTTCGATCGAATAGGCTCAACCATTAGCAACCTTTCCTTAACATAAATGTTATTAACAAACTCAAAGGATCGAGTTTAAAGATTTTAGACAACATTATCTAGTTTCATAAATAGGGCATTGGTTAAGGTAGCAACGATGATATCTTCTTCTTCTCCAATACTAATGACTTTATTTTCGATGATGAATTTCAACTTCTAATGTTACAATGATGGCATTGCCCTACAAAATAAATCCAAAACCTTTCCAATAGCCAGTTATATGATGGACCAATATCTATCACATAAAAGTCTACTTTATAAGTGCAAGGCCAATTTAGTGTGGAATGGTGATGTTTCCCATAATGCTTCTACAAGTTTCATCAAATGCTTCCACCAATGTATGACTATTTTGGATATAAGACGCGTCAATAGAGAGCTTGGTTAAGCATAATATAGGCATTACATTCAGAGCTGACCTAATATCAACAAGCACTTTGGGCAACATGCTGCCTTTGGAACACATGATGATATAAAGAGCTTTATAGTTTCCACTTTTTCCATTCTTGGCTAAAAGAAATAGAGGTGTCAACAATGATGTTGCTTACTAAGCAATCCATCTAACCTATAGAAATGTCAATAGGGACATAAAGCTTATTCAAAACCTTGAAAAGAGCATTCTTATGCGTTTTAAAAATCAGCAGTAGTGGCAACACAGATATCTTGGCGGGTTACTTGTTTATCTAATCAATAATACTATATTCACTGTGCTTGATGTACTTAAAGAATTTCATAGCTTATTTCTCACTCATCGGCTCGTTGATGACTATTGGATCTTCATCTTTGGATACAGGCTTTGATGTTTAAAAAATGAGAGCAATGTCATTTTGCTAAATGTCACTTTTATGCTGCTGAAGCATAACATCTGCCACTTTGAGTTAGGTGGCTTACCCCTGAAAGGTTAATATTTACAGCTTGCTGGCTAGATTCACTAGTGATCTAAGTTTTATTTTCCTAATTCCAAAAAAACACCTTATTATTCTTATAAGTGAAAGGGGATGAAAGTTGAATGATCATCTCTGGGATCGGTTAAATAAGGGCAGCTTTGACTCTTGATTGATATCAAACAAGATTAATGGCTTTCCAACCCTGTAAGGAGGATTGCTCCTATCTTTTTTCCTGGCATTGATGGATGGCACTACATTTACTGTCGTGTATGTGAAGCTTACTTTTTATCATAGAATTCAATGTTACCCTCTTCCATCATCCTTTAAACTATGGTGCCGAACTCTTTACACCTTTGAAGAGTGCAGCTATAGAAGGTATGGAAATTACAAAAGTCATCAATTTTTTTCTTTATCCTTTTAGCCTATTAGCTAATTTGGTTTGCACCAGGATTTGCCAAACCAAATTCATTGGCGTTTTGACCTTCTCTATATTTTTTACAATCTCACAATTCTCTTTCATGGCCATTTTTTCCGTCAGATTCAGTAAGAACTTTAGATGAGCTAGCTCCAACACTATATTTTGACTCTTACTTAACCTCAATTTTTTCTTTTCTTTTGTTTTTAAGGTTATCTTTTTTGTCCAATTTGCTTTTCATACCTTCATCAATTATTCCACCTAATATAACCACATCTGTAAACTTTTTTAGGGATTTTTCACTATCTTCTAATAGAAAGGGTCATGCAATGTGCCAATGAATATGACTATCATCTCTTTTTCTATTAATAAGGAATGAATCTGGACGGCCTTTGCCATCTATCTCAAAGTGTATTGCTTAAAACTTTCATCACCTCTCTTTTCCATGATCATGAAAGAAAGACAATTCGAGATCTAGTCGTCAGTAGGTCTCTCTTCATCATGGCATTAATAGATGAATGGTGTGCTTATCGCACTCCTTATAGAACTTAATTTTAGATCGGTCTATCATACCTTAAACATTCTCTAAGAACAATGAGTAATGCTAAAGAATATGCTCTTGATTAAGTGATAATAAGATGGTTTAGTGACTTTTATACTTTAGTTTTCAACATCTGACACTATTTCTCACTTATCGAGACCTTACTCATTGAGGTTTTGATTTTTCAATGCTCTTTTTGACCCAAAAACCCTTTCTATCAATTATCGCTTTCACTCTCGGTTCCACATGGTTAGAAAATGGATTAGCTTTGACATTTGGTCCAGGCCCTTGTTTGACCTTGGTCACACTTTTTCTAGCAAACCTTGTACCTTTCTCTTAAATGAGGTGCAGTTCTCAATAGAATGACCTTATGATCCAGTGTGGTACTTACAATAGGTATTCTCATCATACCGCTTGATAGTGGTGATCTTAGATTTATGAAGATTGGGGCCATTAGTTGACCTACCAATAGATGAGTGTAAATCTGTTTGTAAGAGTAAGGGAGCGGCTAAAAGTAATCCCTTTCTTAGGGGGTTTATTAATTGTTTGGAGCTTTTACATTGTTCATGTTTCGGAGTTGTGCATTATGGGCCATGTTTTCAATGGTATTTGGTGCAAAGCTCATTGTTCAAACGAACTCGGTAGAATAAACTAGCTATGGTGTTAGTAAGGAAGGGCTAAAACCTAGATTCAACATGTTCAGGAAGTACACAGTCTGCATCAGATGTAGCTTTCGATTAAACTTGGCATGACTTTCTCTAATAGCATTCACCTTTTTCTCTTTACCCTTATTTGTTGGCTTTTTAACTGAGTTGGATAATTTTCCAATGGATATCTTACCGTATTTAATTGTGTTATCTATCATTTTGCTTGATATAAGCATATCAGCGAAATTTTTCATGGCATTCCCATTAACCTATCATATTAGAGAGATCACAGGGTGCCAATAAACATGACCATTATTTCATTTTTGGTCAAATGAGGGTGAACTTAAGCCACTTCCTCTCTTCACCCCTAAGTATATTGGAAAAAATTCTTAGAGGCTTTCTTTTCCATGTTCAAAAAAGAGAGGCGATCTGAAGCCCAATCGAACACATACTTATATTGATCAAGGAAACCTCTAGCCAAATATGCTTATGTCTGAATTCTTACGAGATCAAGCCCTATATACCATTGAATAGTTGCCCTAATTAGACTATCCTGAAAATAATGAATAATTAGTTTTTCATTCTCTTTATACTCGCAATCTTATGGCTATACATGCATAGGTGTACTGTGGGGTCTCTAATCCCATTTATTTTTTAAAATCTGGCACTTTGAATTTAGGTAAGATGACAAGATTGGAAACTAATCTTAATATATTTTGTCTACAACACTAAATTTGTTACTGCTTTCGATAGCTTAAAGGTGCTTTTCCAATAATTTATACCTATTTAGGCCTTTATCATTTTCCACAGAGCTCTTTACTTTTTCTTGTTCCATTTGCTAATCAAGATTTAGGACTGTAGCTACTACAAGGTTAATGTAAATAAATGGTTGGGTTAATGGGATATTTACTGTCGAAAGATGCTATCCATTTAATGCCCCTTCCTGAGCATTATTAGCTTTAGTACCATGTTTAAGTTGCTTTAGGGATTAGCTATTTTTTTCCCCAAATCGACGATGCTTGTTTACCCTTTTTCCTTTAAAGCCTCAAACAATAGCTTACTTAATTTTGCAATCTGAGCTTGGAGTTCCTCATTCTTATGGAGTGATTGCTCTTGGGACTCTCTATACATAAGTTTAAGTCACTCAATGTGGGCTTGGTGATCATTCTCCATGGTTTTTGATATGAGTGTTATACTGATAATAAACTGTAGTTTAGTGTTTTAGAGCACCTTCACCATAGATTATTATTGGGTTAGACTTTTATGATATGTCATGGGCATGTTTGATGAGATGAAGATGGGTATACAATTAAATGACAGTTAATGTGAATGCTTAAAGTGGTAAAAAATTTAGATTATTCACATAAATGCACATGGGATAATTAGACTTGGGGAATAGCTTCATCAATAGCTTTTTCGTTAAAGCAACAAAATATTCCAATTACACTTGATTATATTCAAAAATGCCTGACATGGTGACATTGCTTGATCACATGTTCCATAAAATACAATAATTCTTATACATAGGTTCTAATGGGCAAGATGTTACAGGTTAAAGATCTAGCTACATTGTCATGTTCTTGGTTTCTAACTAGGCCACCCGAATTTGTTCAGTGAGATAAAAATAGTGGTCTTGATAATTTTGGCAGGCGCAATCGACCACTTAAAGCTATTCTTGCTCTTATTGTTCAGAGGCTTTTACTATTTCATTTATTTGGTCTTGGTGAGCTTGAAGAGAATGCTCTAAATCTTGAATTCTAAGTGTCAAAGTCTTACTTTAAACATGCTTTCAAATCTTAGATTCAAGCTTCTACCCATCCATTCTTCCTTTGATAAGTTGATGCAAGGCCACGAGTTCTAACAAGCTTTTCTTTATCAACCTTGGCTTCTTCTTTACATCAATGTAGTTCTTTCTCAAGTGTAGCAATTTTGCCCTTCATCTCAACTGACAACTTACCAAGGCATCTCTGAGTGACTTTTTTTTTTCCTTTAAGCAAGTGATTTCTTTGATAAAGGTTGCCTTTTCTTGTTAGAACTCTCGCTTGAGCAATTCAATCTTAGAGGGAAATTCATCAACTGGTATTTGTGATGTTCCAATGACAGACAAAAGTAACAAGTCATTGATGGGATGGATCCTCTACTCATCATATCTTGGGTTCATATTATTTTCTTTCCAATATCTCTCCACGCGATTGGTTTGTCTCAAAGCATGGAAAGCTAGCTAAATTTTTTACTTATAATCAGGCTCACCTAGTCGAAATCCTACTGTTCTAGGTATTTAGCAAAGGGGATAAACTGTTAACACTAAAATTGGACTAGGATAAGTGTATAACTATTGCTTCCCTATAATCACATCAGTAGCACACAATTGTAATCTTTGCAGTAGTATATGATTATCTATGGTGAAAACCAAAAGGTCTTCCGTGTCACTTTTTCTCTACTGAGGTTCTGAAATTTCTTGACCCATTGCTCTTCAAACTTGTCTTGAGCCATTCCTTCTTAAGAACATTGTAGATAGGGCTCAAGCTGGGTAAAAAGTTGTATGACATCCTTTTTTCTTCAGGAGAAAAGTAACTGACAAGCCAGATGTAAAAAAATGGTGCGTATCCAATAAAACGAGCTGTACCCATCTTCTTACAAAAGCTGGGAGCTGGAATAGTTTTAGCAACAATGGCCAATACGGGATTAACGTTGCAGCATAATCGGGAAAAAAGATCTGCTATTGTAACACGTAGCCTAATATTTTTTGGAAACATTGCCAAACCATATATCGCCAAACTATAGATATCTTGAACTTTTCTAGTAGCAATGGTACTCACCATTGCTTCTTTCAAGCTGGCCCATGAAATGCAGTTACTGTTTCCCTACATCATGATATGATCTTTAATCTAAGATTTCATTGCCTCAAGAGTTTGAGCTAATCTTTTCTTGAAACTTGAAGGGTGGAAAGACTTGTAGTATATTCTATATGTCTTAGCCTTCTCAATGTTAAGTAACATAATGTATTTGTCAACCATAGGGACCAAATCTTCATGACTGAAAGTGAAACATTGATATGTTAGGTTCCAAAACTAGGATGCTACATGTCACAAACTAACATCCAAACAGACCTAGAGCAAAAGGGCCATATCTTCGTATCTCTTAATGAATAATTCCCTTTCAATATTTTCCTAACTAGTCCAGATATGTTTCAGATCATGCTAATCATTTTGATGGCACCTTACCTTCACTTTTTCATACATTGTTAAGACATAACAAGGTTTGAGAACATCCCATTCTTCATGCTACTGACATTCTGACCATGCTCAGACTTCCTCAAAAGACTTCAGATTTGAAGTGGACTGTTACTCCATGACAGACACCCTTTGATGAATACTGAACCATTAGCCGATTGTCTCATAATGATGATGATTATGATGAAATGATGCATGCCTCAAATAGAAAAACAAAAAAGAACTAAGTTAGTGATTGCAGAAAATAATAATCATAGAGTAAGGGCATATACAAAAAGTAGCAACAAAAATGCATCACAAAAATTGCCTAACAATAGACGGTATGATGCCTAAGAGTAGCACAAGAATTGATAACAAATGGATAGCATAACAGGTGTCTAGGTTAAAAATCCCTTCAGCAAAGTGACATAATACCTTGCGAGGACAACACTGACCAATTAAAGGGTGATGTTCGTTCATTAACACCTATGACAAGTATATGTAGAGGTGGTAATTAGGTGAGTTCGAGATGGGTCATTTCAAGTTTGGGTTATTTCGGGTTCGGGCTGATTTAGGTTTGGGTCTATTCGGGTTCGGGTTTCTTTTGGGTTCAGACCAATTCAAGTTTAGGCTAATTCACGTTTGGGCCAATTCGGGTTCGAGTTTAGATTCAGGTCGGGTTCAGGTTTGAGTATTATTTACTTTATTTTTTATTTGATGTTAAATGTAATCACTTTTACGTAATTTTGAATCTAAGCCTAGGCATGAATTTGGCCCTATCTTGCTCGAAAAAATCTTAGTTCGGTTATATGGGCCTATCCATGGCCCAAAAAATTTTTGAATTCTAAGCTTAAGGTTGAATTTGTCCTGGTCGACCCGTTTAAGTACGAATAATTATTTATAATATTAAAAAATTATTTTTATATTAATATTTACATATTTTATAATTAAATTTAAATAAAATATATTATTTTATTTAAAAAAATACTGTTTCAAGTCGTGCATACTTGAAACTTAAAATCTAAGACTTGAGCTTGATCGTGCCAAGCCTATTGTGTTAGGCAGGCTATATGGCCTATGGACAGGTTGTCTGCTCATGGGTAAGTCTAGTTGCTAGTTTAAAATATGATTTTTTTTCATTTTTGATATGGCATTATCTATTATAGTTTTAATATTTTTTAATTTATCTTATTATTTTCTTATATTATTATTAGACTCTAATTATCATTACTTGAAATAATAATAATAATAATATTTAAAGAAGTATTTAAAGTTTTATTAATAACATGCATAAACTCTTAATATTTAATGAGTTTAACTAATTAAATTAAAAAAATAATAAATTGATGATATACTTTATTGACAATGCTTTTAAAGCTCATGATATAATCTATTTTTTGATAAATTATTATTTTATCATATATAGACCTGTTCAAGGATCGAGCTATCCACTTGACCTAATTGGGCATAGGCTTGAGTTCTCATATTTTGGTTTTAGAGTAACCCAATCTGATGAATTTGGCCTCGTCTGGCTCAAAAAAATCTTAGTTCGATTCTATAGGCCTATCCATGGCCCGAAAAATTTTTTAATTCTAAGCTCAAGGCCGAATTTATCCTAGCCGACCCATTTAAGTACAAATCATTATTCATAATATTAAAAAAATATTTTTATATTAATATTTACATATTTTATAATTAAATTTAAATAAAATATATTATTTTCTTTTAAAAATACTATTTTAGGTCGAGTTTACTTGAAACTTAAAATCTAAAACCTGGGCTTGATCATGCCAGGCCTCTTATGTTAGGTAGGCTATATGGCCTATGGACAGGTCATCTGCTCATGGGCAAGTCTAGTTGCTAGTTTAACATGTGATTTTTTTTTGATATTGTATTATTTATTATGGCTTTAATATTTTTTAATTTATCTTATTACTTTGTTATATTATTATCAAACTCTAATTATTATCACTTGAAATAATAATAATATTCAAAAAATATGTAAAATTTTATTACTAACATGCATAAACTATTAATATTTAATGAGTTTAACTAATTAAATTAAAAAAATGATAAATTGATGATATACTTTACTGAAAAATGCTTTCAAAGCTCATGATATGATTTATTTTTTTATAAATTATTATTTTATCATATATAGACCTGCTCAAGGATCGAGCTACCCACTTAACCCAATGGGCCTGGGCTTGGGTTCTTATATTTTGGTTTTAGACTAGCCCAATCTGACTCGAAATAGTTATTTTAAATTAAAATAAAATATATTTTATTTGATTTTAATTATAAAATATATAAATATTAATAAAAAATTATTTAATATGTTGAACAATAATTCTAGCTTGAACAGGCAGGTTTAGGCATATCAAATAAGGGCTTGCGCTGGATATTTTAAAAAATTCAAGCAACAGTTGACCCAACCCAAAAGCAGGTTTAATTATATATAAAATATAAATTAAAATTTTAATATTTAATTAAATTATATAAAGTATTAATATTCAATATTTAATATTTGATTCATTTTTATATTGTATTACCTACTATGGCTTTCATATTTTTAATTTATCTTATTATTTTGTTATACAGTTAACATATTCTAATTATCATTACTTGAACTAATAATAATAATAATAATAATAATAATAATAATAATAATAATATTCAAAGTATTTGAAATTTTATAGCTAATTTACATAAATTCTCAATAGTTAATGAGTTTAACTAATTAAATTAAAAATGTGATAAATCAATAATATACTTTATTGACAACATTTTCAAAGCTCATAATATGCTGTACTTTTTGATAAATTATTATTTTATCATATACATACTTGCTCAAGTGTCTGGCTACCCACTTGACCCAATTGGGTTTGGGCTTTGGTTCTCATGTTTTTGTTTGGGACTAGCTCGGCTTAGTTGGAACAGTGATTTTAAATTAAAAATATATATTTTATTTAAATTTAAATTTAATTATAAAATATATAAATATTAATAAAAAAATATATCTTTAATGTGATGAACAATAATTCTGGCTTAAATAGGTAAATTTGGACATGTTAAATAAGAGCTTAGGCTTGCGATTTTTAAAAAAAATTTAAGCCATAGCTCAGCCCGACCCATGAGCAGGTTTAATCATATATAAAATATAAATTAAATTTTTAATATTTAATTAAGTTATATATGGTATTAATATTTACTATTTAATATTTAATATTTAATATTTAATTCATTTTTATATAGTATTATCTATTATAACTTTTATTTTTTTAACTTATCTTATTACTTTGTTATATTATTATAAGATTCTAATTAGTATTACTTAAAATAATAATAATAATAATAACATTCAAAGAAAAATTTAAAATTTTACTACTAACTTATACAAAATCTCAATATTTATGGAATTTAACTAATAAAATTTAAGAAAATGTGATAAATGGATGATATACTTATTAACAATATTTTTCAAAGCTCATAATATTATTTACTTTTTGATAAATTAATATTTTATTATATATAGACCTATTCAAGGGTCGGGTTGCCCACTCGGTCCGATTAGGTCTGGCCTAGCTTATCATATTTTTATATCAGACTAGCTTAATATTTTATTTAAATTTAATTATATTATATATAATATTTATAAAAACTATTTTTTAATGTGATAAACAGTAATTCTGGCTTAGATAGAAATGTTTGGGCACGTTAAATAAAGGCCTGGGTTTGGGATTTTAAAAAAATTTGGATCACGACCTAACCCAACCCATGAGCTAGTTTAATTATATTTAAAATATAAATTACATTTTTATATTTAATTAAATTATTAAAAGAATATTAAAATAAAATTCATTATTAAAGTTTTTTATTTATAAAAAATTATTTAATTATAAGTTCTTCATATTTATTTTTAGTATTAAATTCGGGTTCGGGTTCAGGTCATACTTGGATTTAGGTTTTTTGGGTTTGGGTTATTTCGAGTTTAGGTCATTTTGGGTTCGGGCTATTTTGGGTTCAGGCCATTCGGATTCGAGTTTTTTCAAGTTTGGGCCACTGACTTTTTGGTTAAATGGAGTTCGGGCTCAGGTTTTTTCGAGCAGGTTTTTGGTTCAGATTCATTTTACCACCTTTAAGTATATGTTAAGTGATCATTTAGATAGTATTTCAACTTGTTTTGGTCATATATGATTTTTTATAGGGGACTGTAGGTGATGACATTTGCTTGTCATCACCCATTTATTGAGAAGGGTTAGCCGTAAAACATGATAGCATACCCTAAAATAATCATGTAATAAAATATAAATACGAGCAATAATGTTCATCCATCACCGCCTATGTAACCATTGTGCATAAAAGTAAAGGAAAGAAGTGTTTCCCCAAGTGACCCTATTACCTACGTTATTCTACTAGTGATTTGGTATGGTTTGACATTGTTTGGCTCATAAGGTTCACTATATAGGTTTAAGTTGACGCTTAAATCAATATCCAAATCCTTCCTTCGTCTAGTCAAGACAACCAAGGCATCCCGATCCTAGGCCTATCGTGGCTTTGGTGGAATGGATTTGATTAGGGGAATGCATTTTCCTATGCAAATACATAGAGGTATTCATAAGAGATATAGGTAATTTACACCCTCAAAGGTCTTACCATGATTATGTGGAGGGTTACTCACGAAGGCGGATACACTTCCTCCTAATAATTAGGACCATAACCTCACCATAGTGTTTGGTGGGAATCTAATTCATATGCAAGGGCATAATGTGTGTCGGGGAAACAATCAAACTTTTTATTTATTCCCATAATACTATACTTATTTGAGTATTCGAGAATAGAGTAGTCCCTAACAATCACAAAACAAAGCCACAAAAAGTAAAAGGTTAGAAAATAGAAGTAAAAGGGAATTATATCTAAATAATAATGGAAACCAAAAACCCAAGGGTCATGTAAGACATAGCTAGTCATAGGCCTAACTTTCTAAGTTCTCCCCAGTGGAGTTGCCAAACTATCTCCATGTACCCCTTTTTTCTTTTTCTCTAAATGATCTGAAGTAAGTGCACGTGACTTAAATGATAAATGGTGGTGTGATTAAGCCTTTTGAGATATCCCTTGTTCAGGATTTCAATTAAGCGTGATAATGTGAAAGGGGGAGAGATTGTCAAATGAACCGCTCATCCAACTAGTCTTGAAAAGTTACCGTAAAGTAACCATAAATTTGGAGTCATTACCAACCATTTCAGGCTAGGCATGATTGGATGCCTATTGAAAACAATATCCTAAGTTATGAAACTCGAAACATTAATTTCTAAGCCTACAAGGTCTAGAGATTCATTGGTTGGGTTTAGGAGTTGGTTAAGCATGGGGAAGGATTAGCACCCCACGATGCTTGAAATCGATACCTCTTAACTATACTCACTTCGGTTTTGGTTTAATCGGTTCCATTTGGTCATTATTTAGATATAATCCCCTTTAATGCATGAACTTTTTTGGAAAATATATATTTGGGTTTTGAAATATAATTTGATATCACCTATGTGCCGCAGAAGTTTGAAGAGCATAGGGATTTTTATTGAAAATAAATTATGGATTAAATTTTAAAAATTTGAATATTCTGTATTAGGCATTACAGAGATACCGACATAGAACATTGCCTTGTAAAACTTTTTTAAACGAATTTTAAATATGAATACACAATAGTCACTATAAAAAAGGAAACATGTTAGTAAGATGAAAAAAATATAATAATATCATAACAAACAATCGCAAAAAGCAAACATAAAAAGGATGAACGATTAGAATGTATCTCATAATTATCTTTGATTATTGAAGAATAATAGGGATTACAATTTAGAAATGGGTTTTGATTCGATGGTAGTTTAAGGGACAAAAAAGATTTTAATAAAAATAATTTAGGGCAAAAATTTTTAATTGTTTGAGGTAAAAATAAGGTTAAAGTATCTTCTTAGAGAAATAAGGTTGGAGTATCCCCAAAGATGAAGTTATGAAAATAATTAGGAATCTCAAATATACCTAAGAGAAAATCAAGTTTTCAATGGAAAACGAGGTTGGAGTATCCCCTTATAGTGGTGGGTTTAGAGTATCCCTAAAAATAAAAATCTTTGATGATTTAAGGAAATAATTAGGAATTTCGAACAAATATGAAAGAGAAAATTCAAGTTTTAGTGGGAAAAAATTAGGTTGGAGGGGTTAGAGTATCTCCAAAGATAAAAATTCTTAACGTTTTTTTTTAGATTTTTGAAAAAAAAGGTACTTTTGAAACTAGGGATCAAAAACTTGAATAAAATATATTTTTGTCTTAAGCTTAGATTCAAGCCTAGAGGTTGTAGGGGAGCCAATCGAATGCATTTAAAGATGCTCGAATGTCTCTATAAAGGCGTTATAGAGATTGGGCTAAAAAGATGGGACAGCATCGTGTTGTCTCCTTTCCTAAATTTATTCTAGGTTCATCCAAAGGCTTTAGGGAAAATGAAGTATCATTGGAAAGGTTACTCGATGAAAACTGACATAAAATTATTTTAAAAGTCTAAAAAATCACCTTGCAGGCATAATTAATTTTTAGAGTTAGGCTTATTTAAAATTGGTAGCATGCACAAGGAAAAGGGTATAATGGACTTTAAAATATTGCTCCAAGCTCATCTGGAATCTTTAAATCATAAATAATACTCTTTTTGGAAAGGGAATTTTGCAAACTTTCTGAGAAAAATATCTAAATAATATAGAAAACTCATCTGTTAGGCCAAAATGGCCCAATATAGAAAAATCATGGTAAATAATACCTTCGAGCATGTAGGTTCTAGGGATCCAAATAGCAAAGGTTGGAAAAATCAAAGCTCCCTTATCCAAAATGATCTGGGGGTAAACAAGGCACCTTTGCAAAGGTATTTTGATGCCCTTTAAGGAGAAAATATTAGAAAAATTCTAGAAAAATTATTTATGGTTCAAAAATAATTTTTCAAATTTAGACTATGGTGCTGCCAGAGCAAAAATAGGGGATTATCCAATTTTTTGGATTTCTCAAGGGTCAATTTTGAGTTACGGACGTTTGAACATCCACAACATAAGGGAAAAATGACACGAGCTTCATGAGTTCATTCCATAATCCCGTACTAGTTTTGGGATGACGAAAAGACCCTTGACCATCCACTATAAAGGTGTTAAACTTAAGATCAAGACTTAATATCTTTTTTACCAATTAAAAAGGTATTTTTGTTTGGAAAATAGCATCTTTAAACTCAGTTTGTCATGAATCTAGATTTGAAATGTTTAATTTGTCCCTAAGATTTGAAGACCACTTTTATGAAAGCATTAAATCTATGTCATTCTCTATCTATTGGAGGTAACATGAACTTATGGATTTTTTTGAAAATCAGATTCTTAGCAAACAAGCAAGCTTCTTGATAGGGATATCATGAACAAAATACAACATAAATAAAGATAATAGGAATAACACATGCAAACACAAAGATGGTATTTTGACATGGAAAAGATGACAAGAATGCAAGGAAATGACACATACGATAACGAAAATGATAACTCCATGAATGGCATCAAAAATCATGCTTTGAAAGATGAGATGAATATATTTAAGCAAAGCAAAATAGGCTTGAAATTTCCAATCATGCTCAATACATGTTAGAAAGAACATTTAAATATGTGTTAAGCATGTGAAAATGAGTGAAACATGAGAGAAAATAAATGAAAAGGGGGTTGCTTTTATGACAGAATGAAAGAGAAGATGTTTGACCTGCCAAGCAATATTAAGGCATCAAAAAAATCAAGATCCTAAGACTACCACAACCAAGGCAATAATACTACATAGAAGCCCTAAGATGGTCATGGCAGCATGGATGGTTCACTAAAATAATGCAAATGATGGAAATGAAGGTGAGAAGATATACCAAAAGCCTCAAGCTTTAAACTTTTTCTTTGAGCAGTAGCTTTGGACTCATTTTTTTCCTTTTTTTTTATATTGATGTGCAAGGAAATGATAAAAAAGAGTTTTCTAGTTGGGTCTTGAAGGAAAAACATTTTAAGATGAAGTACGAGTGGAATAGAGGGTTTTGGAAAGGTTTTTCATTGTGGTTTTGAGAAGTTACGAGAATAGAGAAAGGTTAAGTGTGAAAAGCTATGAAGTAGTGCTTTTTTAGAGTGTTTTGGGCTGAAGGTTGTTGGAGGTTTTTGAGATTACTAGAAAAATGATCCATCTCTCCCTGCTGAGCCAGGATTGGCTCCTTTTTAAATTCAAGGTTCAACCAATGCTTTTTAGAGACAAACCAAGGGCATTATAGGATATTCTTTCATATACTAAGAGATAACTCCTGGTACTGTGCCCAGCTGCCATTATTGCCATTGGTTCTGTCATGTAAAATACTGGTGTAGAAAGGCTGTGGCTATCTGCAACTAGAAAAAAGCCAAACATGATCTCTAACGAGCCATTTATTTCATGAAAATGACCCTTTTCATTGGCTATTTAGGCTTTAAAAATTTGTTTAAGTCTAATAACGAGCACATAGCTGAGGCTTAATATGAATTATGATGATTTTTGGTGCAAGAAACATGTTTGAATCAAATTTTTAGAGGCTAAAAAATAGCTCTAACTAGGCAAAAATGCCTTGGTGTATCGATACAAAACATTTTGTATTGATACATAAGGCAATTTTTACCTATGGGTATCGATACCAAGAGTAAAAAATAATTTCTAACCTCGAAACTTAGAGCCTTGTATCGATACTCCATTGATTTATGTCGATACTCTTACTTGTGTATCAATACCAATCATAACTTTAGCTACTACCAATGCCTATATCAATAGAAACATGCTAAGTATTGATACCACACCTTATGAATCGATACCAAACATTTTTGTATCGATACTACGCATGAAAATTTTAATTTTTGGCATTATGAAAGCTTCATATTAATTTTTATGACCAATGTGACTTGCACATAACTTAGGCTCTTTAAACACCTCACCTCGGTCACAAACAATGGGAAACTGACCCATGCTTATTTGAACGACTTCGATGGCACCACAAAGAGTAATTTTTGATACCTTATTTTTACATATTTCTTTAATATGACCCTAAGTTATTTTAGGCCTTTCCAAAAATTTTTTTTGCTTGGCATTGTGTCATCTAATAGTAACTGGCAACATGGCACCCAACAATCATCCCCATTTTTATATTTTATTTCTTAATTATATCGTCTTTTGATTATGCGCTGAGATGCCAGAAATTGAACTAAACAAAATAAGGTGTCTACACTTTTTAAACAGCCTTTTAGTCCAATCACCTGGTCATATGTGTAATACCCTCATATGATATTCGTGATCAATTTAAGGTTGAAAGTTCAGTTTACCTGCTTGATCACCTTGTCATAAAGTTCCATTATACTCTGTATATGAAAATGTTTGTTCATCGCACTGAATAATTTATCATTTGATAAATAAATGACCAAGGCCTCACCCATTTTCACTATCCCATATAATACTTTTTAAGAGGATAACTTTAACTTTTTTGTAGGAGCTATGATTCCCATCTATAAGTAAAGCTCCCATCGAGTATAAGTCATATACCCAATGAACTGATCTAGTAGCTTAGTACTTTAAGATGCTTTAGCCTTTGGAACATTAAAGTATACAAGTTATACACATGGAGTCAATTACTTACTTTGATTAAAGTAATTAAACAATGAACATCAAAAGTGAATTAATCTAAGTAAACGGACTTATTAATGGATTAATTGCACTTTGGTCTGGTCCGATATATTAGCACCTTTAGGCAATATATCTATGTCTCTTCTTATCAGTCAATTCACTTCAGATGGCCAAGACAAGCCATCTCCCTCATTGGATTTAGATGACATAATAGTCTAACATGGGTTAATTGCTAACACTAACCCTATAAACTATGGACTATGAATTTAGACTACTTATTAGAATGTCTTCCCATATATGAAGTCCATTATATGTAACATTCTTATGGTATAAACACAAGTAGTCAATTAGCCATATTGGCTCACATTTACTTTAACATGTAAATCTAAATGAGGATGGAATAGTAATGATATAATGAAACCTCAAATATATAAATATGAATAATCAGTTCAAACTATAAAAATACATCAAAAAATATCTTTCACCTTAGGGTTTCCTAACAATGCAATCACTTTGACCTTTTTGGACTACATATACTCCAATCTAAGTCTTATATGCTTCAATGATATTGGCTAACCATCTTTTTAGTGTTTATGGATTAAACTCTTTAATGCAAACCCGATCAAGAATGGTACTTTGCTACATAACAAGGTGGTGTGTCCTCAATCGTCAGGACCATGTCCTTCTTACTAAAAGTGAAGCACGAATATCTTAGATTACAAAATTGCATTATAGTTGGGAGTAACCCCTTGTTTATCCTAACCTTAACTAATAATGCTATATCACCACACTTCCAGGTGAACAAATCTTTCTTAGAATCATCCCACTGATCCGATATGGCTCATGAATTTGACAAGTCATATTGCTAAAACTCAATATTGACTTAGACTGAAAATGGTGAGACATGCTCAACTTTCAAATTATCCTTACGTTGCTTCAAAATCTTTTCAGACCAATATTTCACTATGGAGTACTTTTCCTCTATTGATATCGTATGTTTCCCTATATCGGATAACCCTTAGGATGGACACTATCCTTTTTATATGAATAGCCTTCAGATGCACTAATGTTGATACCAAAATGCTTGTAAAACAAACAAACAAAGAAACCAAGATCATGCATTAGTCATACAATAAAATTCATATATTTTAAATGGTCTTAAAATTTTCATTCTTGAACTTAGCAGCTTTTCAAAATCAAAGGGACAAATTATTTTAGTATCAAGGTATGTACCCTATAATCGGACTTCAAAAAAGTAGCCACATCGACACACTATTCTAATTCAGTGCACCAATTCCCTTTATGACACTTTTCTCAAAACTAACCTATCACGGTGTTTCTAGTGTCACATTAGCCATCAATTTAATAGTGTAATGATATGTTCAAATGTTCTTAACACTATAGCATTCATGATGTAAAACTCTGAGGTTTTAGTTCACTTTAACTCGGTTTTATTTTTTAGACACATTTTAGCCATCAGCTTGATAACCAAACTATAAGTTATAATCACATGTAAATATAAACTCGTATCCATGGGACAATAAATATCCTAAGTGATGAACATTCGTTTGACACCATTCAAGATTTAGACTCAAAAAAATTAAAGTGTGAGAAAGTTAGAAGCATTTTGTGATTGTATATAAACTTTAGGTTCCTCTAAACTTTCGATAGGTCAATTGAGTTTGGCTCTTATGACTATTTATAAGCATGTTTAAAATGATCCTCTAATGCACGTGGTCCACAAATCATTCTCCTTGCCTGGTAAGGACAATTGAGGCACCCTAAATCTAGGCCTATCATAGGCTTAGTGGAATAGTTTCTATCTGGTGAGAATATGGCTCATGTTTATACGAATGAATCACAAAAACAAGATCAATAACCCTCAAAGGCTTTGGTTGACCAAATGGGTTTTTAATCATGTAATCGATTAACAATCCCATATATCCTAAAATAGGTCCCATATCCCTTCTACACGGTACTCGGGAAAGAGTCTAATGCTTATGCTAGTGTAATGTGTGTCGAGAAATCTCTAAACTTGGATATCACTTCTTCATCTGAGATATATATATATATATATAGCAATTATTTTGCTTATTTTTATAAGAAAGTGTAGCATCAAATTTTTATTTAATCGTTGCAACAGGGTTAGTGCACATAACAATACCGTAATAATAAATCAATCAAACAATCATGAACATAAATATCTATGGGATTATAATTAAACACTGATTAAAACTGAGAAAAATCAAAACTTAAATAATGTGCGACTAGTTTGAGGCCTGACTCTCTAAATGTCCTCGGTGGAGTCGCCAAAAAGCTACCTAATATATTAAGATATGAACCTCAATATATCAAAGTAGACAACACTTCAAATCATCATAGTTTGGTTATACAAATCGCTCTTCTAAACCTCTCATATCGAAATATAAGAGAGACTTGTTAAGGAGTCACCATCGATCTATTTTGGCTAAGTGTGATTAGTCACCTATTAAAACCATTAATTAAAGAGTTATGAAACTCTAAAGGAATGATTTTACAGCTTACTTATACCAAAAATCTACAAAGTTAGGCTCAAAAGTTAGTTATACTGCAAGTAAGGACTCGATCTTTCTTGTGATGCCTAATACTTGGTACCAACTAATCACAGATATCCAAATTTGTTTTTCATTGGTTTCAATCATAATCCCCCTTTTATTTCACCAAAATCAAACAAATATTACTAAAATAAGCATCTTGAAACTCTTATCAGGACTAGCTTCGATTTACAAATGATTCAAAGCTAAAGTCATTTATAAAGGAAAAATTCTATACAAACATTTGACTCCAAAAATGCTAACTAATTGACTCCATTTTCAACACTTTTCATCAATTTTGACTGCATTTAGACGAAACCACAAAAAACTACATTTGGATAAATTAAGGGAATCCCAATTATGAGAACAATATTAAAAAAAATCAGCTTTATTTAATTCAACTTGGAAGCTTCAATGTGAGCCAGTAGGAATTTTCTATAAGACACTCCTAAACCTATGGACACTAATCATAACTTCTAAAATTAATTTCGAGGCATCCGAATGCCTTGGACTAGTGGACACCAAAGCCAAAAAGAACCGAAATAGGGAGATATTTGACCTTTCAAATCTCTGAATTTATTTTGGATTATTCCTATCATATAAAATCACCAAACTATATTCTATGACTGTTGATCACTTTATTTCAACAAACAAAGTTCAAAATATCCAAAAAGATCATTTTAGTTGTCATGTAAATTTTTTAATTGGACGTTTTGCATCACGTAGGATGTTTGACTAGCCTGCCTTTTGGAACTTCTTCTCGATTCATCTAGAATACCCACCATACAAGCCATACATGCTTAGAAAGCTTATTCACTCTACTATTATCTAAAAATATGTGAAAAATACATAAAAATGATTATCCTTCTTCAATATAGTTTGAAATATTAATCAGGTGCTAAAATAGAACCATGTGAATAGCTCGGGTTTCGAGATTTTCATGTATTCATTCGATCTTGAAATCGAATGTTTTAATAGCCTATTATGCAACCCAATCAATAAGGATTATAGGAAAAATACAAAAAAAAAAGTTCATGAGACCTATAACTTACTCAAAATATACCATTTTGTGCGACTAACATGTTGGATTGCAATAGTAGCTTTAACGCAACATGTGGTCGCAAAACATTTTGTCAAAATTTTAAAACACATTTTCAAACATTCAAATATCCAACAACAAGAACAAATGGACTCTGCAAATGTCCTATATAAGAAAACAACAAAGACTTCTAAGTGTCAAGACTTAGAACTATGTTTTTCAATATTAGAAATATGCTTTGGAGTCATGCAAATGTCTTTGTTTTTATCACTTTTATTCTTTATTATTTATTCTTAATAAGTGAGAGGCACACCAATGCCACTCACTTTTGTGTTGAAGCCGGCAACCAAGTGACACTAAACAACACAATTTGATTCATCTAAACATCACCTAATGAATCATATTAAGTCTCACCAAGTTTAGACTCAACCAAACATATTTAAATGCTTAAATATTTTTATTTGCTCCCATTCAGATTTAAATCAAGCTCTTTTATTTAATATTCCTAAGTTACTCATTTGTGTTATAATTAACCCACTAATCTTTTGTCTAAAAAGAATGAAGATTCAACATCACTAATTTAGCCTTACAATTTTCTTTATGCTTTCTGCAATTTCTTTCCACCCAAACATCCTCATGCTTTACATCTCTCCAAGATTGGCCAAAAAAATCTCTCCAAAATCCCATTTAAATTAAAATAATTAAAACATAGAAAAATAATATCTTAATAAGGTTGACTAATCAAATCCAAAATCTTTTTACTCAATAGACCAATTGATAAACCCTAAAATATCAAATCTTCTCAATCAACCCAGAAAGGAAAAGGAGAGAAAGAGAAAAAGATTACTTGATAAATCAAAGCGTTCTTGTAATGTTCTAACTTGATGTTGATTAGCGACTTTTGTTGGAAATTAGAAATGGATAATGTTTGTTTTGAGGTCAAAGAAAGGGAAAATGAATTTAGGGATTTCAAATGATAATTTTTGATTAGGATTTAGAAAGGGTTTCAAGTTTTAATTTTTTAATAAAATGAGAACAATTTTACGATGCGTTTTGTTCATTGAAATATAATAAAGCTGTAATGGAATAATTATCCTGTAGGAACGAAATAAAGTAAGAATGAAATGAAATAGCTGTATATAATCGTTTGGTTTAGTGGAATAAAATAGTTTGAGATTTGAATCTCCTAAGGCAATTTCTTATTCTACCTAAGGTCATAGTAGCCATTTAGTGGAGGGCACGGAATAGCTATTTAGTGATTTTATAAAATAAGGTCGTAACAAGTTATTTCATAGAATAACCATTATATGGACCAAACAGTTTCATTAGTATAGTGTGTTAGAATATGGCTATCATAAAATTCATATTACAGCAAACCAAACACGCTATAAGGATTTTAAATTTTGGATTAAATAAAAATTTTCAAAATTTAAGGCCGTAAGGGTAAAGGATTTTTTTTCTATTCAAAAATTTGTTTTTAAGATAAGTTTTCCTTTCATTTATTTAGTTTTCTTTTTAAAATTGTTAATGCGCTGTGTACAAACAAATTAGATGTTGGTTGTCATTGTGGATAAATTAGATATGTGTACTTTAAATGCTTATTTTAATTGTTGAAAGTCATTAATTGATCAAATTTGAAAAAATTACACTTTTAACGGACAAAAATAAAAGATTTAAACTTAATTCACTCGTACAATAATAAATTTATTCTTGAATTGAGAATTTAGCCTTTTCTTTTTTTATGGACACTTTCTTATGTTTAAAGTATACATATAAAAAAAAAACAAAATCTAATGCACAAGAATGTTACGATGATGATGGCATTGCCATTGACAACCATAAATAGTAATGATTATGGCTGAATCATAAAAATAGCTGTGAAATGCACAACATTAAAATATAAGTCCAATTAAAATATGACTATAAATAATAAATAATAAATAATAATATTTAATATGTTATTTTTATTAAATTAAAAAAATCATTAACTTTCTTTTATCTTTATAAATTTTAAAATAACATGTGTCATTAAATATTAATTAATATTTTTATAAAAAAATTCTAATTAAAATATGTCTGTGTACATAAATAAAGATTGTTTAATTATTGTTTAGTTTCCTTTTACATTTAATTTATGCTGTTATTGAAAACTGCATTAACTATATATTTATACATGTCACCTTAGTAACACTAGACTCTAATTAACAATTTTTTTAAAAAATACAATGTACCAAATTTATTGGCGTTTCTAAACAAAATAAACAATTGATGGCATTTTAAAAAAAATTGAAAAAAAAAAAAAAAGAGTGATAGGATAAAGAAGTGAAACGAAGATAACACATATAAAGGTGTTGTGGGCCAGCGGCTGTCCAAATTAATGAACTGAAGAAACTTCTTCCCATGTTCTTCATTCCCAACGGACCCCTCCGTCTAAAAATTAGTGAAACAAATACTTGCTAAAAAGTCATCCAATTGCATTTTGGCTTCCCTTCCATTCAGTGGAGTTTGATTTCTAACGTATTTTTTGCTCTCTGTTGTTTGCGTTCCTTTCTGAATCAAAAACCTTGTTTTCCTCGCTTCTCATCATCAAAGAAGCTGACCTTTTTTGGGATAATTTGGAGTGCAGCTGATCAAAGTCTCCAGCTTCTAAAATGCAGAGTTCTGATCAAGAAAGGCAAGATCAGAGGTAAATATAATCTGGGTATTTCCTTTCTTGATTTTTGATGCTGCCTCTTAGATTTTTGTGTTGTTGAAGTAGTTTTAGCTCATAGGTCGTTTTTCTTTTTACTGATTTTTTTTGGTAAGGTATGAAATTTATTTTTTTCTTTGCTTACTTCCTTTTAAGTTTTTGGATTTTTTTTTTTGTTTTGGCTTTTGGAGGAGTAAGTTTCAGTTAAGAAGCCAAAATATCAGACTTCTGGAGCATTTTTGTGTCGAGCGGCGCAATTTGAAACCTGGTTCTATGTAATAAATGGCTATCTCTACATAGATTGGAGATAGGTGTATGATTTGGATTGATCAGGAAAAAGGAGGACCTTTTGGAGTATTATTATTTCGAGATTGGAATGGGGATGCTTCTCTTACAAAATTTGCTACCAATAGAACTTAAGAAAACATGAGAACTGCCCTTGATTATCCTACTTGTATTTGTGTCTCATGCTAGCCCTCAGTTTGGAAGTATTGCATCCAGCTTTAATTTTAGTTGGTAATAGCCGTCATAAAAATCTAGGGTATGGTTTTCAATGTACCTAAAATATGGTTAGGTTCTGTAATTGTTACTAGTTTAGTTTCCCAGTGAAGTTTTGTCTTGCATGGCAGTTCCTTTTCTTTGGAGGAAGCCTCTTCATGCCTTGGAAGTCTTTGTTTTTGTGCCTTTATTGCAAAACTTCCAGGTTCCTATTCGCATTTTTTTTTTGGATGAGAAAATTCATTTATTTCCAAGAAAATTCATTCTTTTTGGAGTGAACTTTGTTTTTGTACATTACTTTCTATGTATTCCTCATGCATGCATGGTGCGTGTGAATGACAGAGAGGGAGAGATTGGGGGGGGGGGGACATGTTGATCATTCATAAAGTTATACTAAATTAGGTCTGAGGTTTGCTGTTTGATTTTTGGGTGATTGTTTTGCCCTTTTTTTGTCAGGAAAAGCTGCAACATGGAGGATTCCACTATGACCATTGAATTCCTTCGAGCACGTTTACTGTCCGAACGATCTGTTTCGAGAAGTGCACGACAGAGAGCTGATGAACTGGCAAGAAGGGTATGTTTTCATGTTCTATTTAGGAGGCCTCTAAAGGTTTGCTGGTTCTAATTTATCTTTTTCTCTCTCTATCTTATGCTCAAGCGTATCGACTGTTTCTGTAATGCTTTATAATGTTGGTATTTTATTATATAAATTAGGTAGCTGAACTGGAGGAACAGCTAAGAATTGTGTCTGTCCAAAGGAGGAGGGCTGAAAAGGCAACGGCAGACGTTCTTGCCATTTTGGAGAATAATGGGGTAAGTGATATATCTGATGAATTTGATTCAAGCTCCGACCAGGACGCACCTTTTGGGTCCAACATGGATAATGTTTCTACCAAAGAAGAGGAGGGCTTTGTCAGTTCGGAAGTGAGAAAAAAAGAGTCGGAGGAACTTTCAGGTTCTGATGATTTTTCTTCGGTATCTGGTGGAAGCTTGTCTTGGAAAGGCCGGAAGAGCTCTTCTCATTCTTCTGAAAAGTATAAAGAGTCACTTGTGAGAAGGCGTAATAGTTTTGCATCTATTGGCTTTTCGTCTCCAAAACACCGCCAGGGCAAGTCATGCCGGCAGATAAGACGTCGGGAATCAAGGTTGGTACATGATACTGTTGCTTTTATTCTGTCAGAACGATGTGGCATGCCTTTTTTTTTTAAAAAAAAAAAGTAAGAAAAGAAAATATTGTTCTGTTGTTTTGCATGGTAAGCACTGTTCTCTGATGCAAGCAATATTAAAATTAAAGTTCCAAATAAAATAGTATAAAAGTATGATGTAGTAGAGTAGATCTCAGGTAAAAATGAAAAGAAACAAGAAGAAAGAAAATAAAAAAGGAGATGGAGAGAACGCATTTTTACTTTGATACTATTGTACAGCCTAATATGTCGTGGAGAATTTTATTCAACTTGTTACATGTTAACTTCATTCATGTTCAGCATGGATTTTCTTATAGGTATTTACAAATTAGTCGAGTAAACCAGATATTTATCAACGCTTTCTTTATTTATCAGATCAGTGGCAAAGGAGCTTAAACCAAAATTGAAAGATAAAAAAAATGACATAATGTTATCATAAGGATCATTCTTCTCATTTTCGGTTATAAAAATGACTTCTGACGTCATTTGAGAATTTTCTTCATCTGGGTACATATTAACTTCTTGCATGTTCAAGATGGATTTCTCCACAGGTATTTACTCTTATTAGTCAAGTAACAAAAAAAAAAAAAAAAAAATCTGTGCTTGCTTTATTTATCAGATTAGTAGCAGAGGAGCTTAAACCAGATGATGTCAAGGTTGATCTACCAGTTAATGGACTTGTAAACTCTTCAGAAGTTAATACTAGTCACTCTGAAGGTGAGCCTGATATCTTGCCAATGCATTCTGAAATTCCTGAAAGTAAAAGCTCAATGAAAAATTTACATTCAGATGCCTTAAAAGATAAGAGAAATGTAACTGCTTATTGCCTTGGTTCTCATGGGTATGAAGGAGAAAAAGACATGGAAAAGGCACTAGAACATCAAGCACAACTTATTGGCCGTTATGAAGCAATGGAAAGGGCCCAAAGAGAATGGGAAGAGAAGTTCAGAGAAAATAATAGTAGTAGTACACCGGTATGTTTAAGCAACACCTATCTGTTACAAATTATTTTATTTCTTTTTCTGTCCTAGTTATGGTGTCATGCTAGTACTTGTGCATTTTTATGCTTATTTGAAACAAGAAGTAAATTCCATGATAGATAGTTTCAGTTTCAAGGTTAGTGTGTTGGAAATTTTAAAATTTCTTGAGCAAAGGAATTAAATTTTATACTAGACTTGGAATTTCCTACTAGTAGAATACCCTGGATTTATGTATCATCCTTGCTTCTGCAATTATGGATGCTTGTTGTCTCTCACATGCTGGCACATGAAGTTGCATATTGTCTGGTAGTGCAAGATATTGCTTTGTAAATTTCTTTTCCAGAATATCTGTATTTAGTATTGTATTAGATAGAATTGCTAAGTGCTGCCTCTTTGGTGTAGGATCTTCTGAGCTTCTGCAGTACCTTTTATGATCTTTTTAAATTAGGTTTAACTCTAAATCAAATAAAATACAAATGGCAGCTTGACATCTGGATTGTACATGGTGCTGGAATGCGAAATAGTTGGTGTGTAATTTATCAAAAGCGGCTGAAAAGAGTTCAATGAATTAAAGGCATAATTGATGTGGTGATTAATTATGATTTTTGAAGAAATTTAGTTAAGGAATTGATAATGGAAAGTTGGTTTTCTTTTGATATGGGCTGGAAAATTAGAAAATTTACAGATAGAACAAAGGTTGAAACCTAGGCGATTTAATCTTATTATAAAAGGAATTTCCATAAGAGTACATACAGATGAAGAAGGAAATTGGACCCAGCAAAAACTGAAGGTTGCCATCTGGGTAGCTCAAGGGGAAAGGGTGGGTCTAAAACGTTTTGTTTTTTCTGAATTGGGAAGATGCAGGAGTGGAGGTTGTCCCTTTTCTTTTTTATTTCATTGAGGGATGAGTTGGATGGATTTCTTTTGGACTGAATTGTCTTTTATTTTCTTGTGAGATGAGAAAACTGTGTCTCCCTCTGTCTCTTTCTTAAAGACACTTAGTTGCTGAAAGTGCTAGCTGACTAATTCTCCATGTGTCACTATCTACAATTTACCTAACATTTAAGTTAGAATCACTTACTAAAAATGATCACATGCAATTTTTATTCTCTAAACTTTTTAATTGGATCTTTTGAGACCTACATTAAAAGAATATTGATATTTGGTTCTAAAGATGAGATCCTTGTTCACTGTCCTATAGTGTTTTGTCATCTTGGAAGTTCCTCTGCTATCATGTTTATTCAAGGAGTGACGTCACTTATGCCATGGAAACTACAGACTTTTCCTAACATCGAAACTACACACTCAGCAACACCAGAAACATTTTATGCATTGAATAACAACTCCAAATTAAAAAATTAACTGAATTGTGACTGAAGATTACGTGCCCAACAAGTCTGAATTTATTAATTATCATTTACTCTAAATACTTTACAGAATGTTGGTAAATTGAGCTGGCAAGATAAATGCATAAGTAAACATCTTCATCCAATTTGATAGTATATAGACGCATTTGCAGGCTAAGCTCTAGAATTTTCCATTCTTCTCTTCCCTTGTTTGGATCATTCTCTTTCTTTACTTGTGTGCATGTGTGCATGCATTGATACCTTTCCTTTTAAGTTTAATCCATGTGATTTGCCTATCTCAAATCAACATTTTGATAAGTTACATAAAAATATTTTTTTCTGGGAATAATAGCACACGGAAGATTTTTCAGTTTTGGGAAACTTTAAAATTACCAATTTACCCTTTTTTTTTTCATAAGTGTTCTTGTAAGTAATTTTTTATAGTATCTATGTTTATGTATTGTATACAATTGAATTGGTGACTTTAATTCAAAGTCTACTGGCAATATCCATGGGTTAATTTAAGTGGGATGGTTGGGAGAGTTTGCTTTGTTGGCATTTTGTTAACAATGTTTGTTCTAGTGGCCAGTCACCTTAGAATGCATTTTAGCCTCCAATACCATAAAGTGCAAGCAGGACTCTTTATTTCATGCATTAACTTCATCTAATGGCCTATATAAAGGGATGCTTACCTCAATCTGAAGGGCTGGGGTGGGGCGTTGCGTGTACTGGGAAGGGACTCTGTATAGAATTCTTTTCTCTCCCAACTGCCTCTTATTTTCTGCTTTGAATTCTAACTACCAGCTTCCCATTTCCCAATCCTCTCTTCTTACACTGTACTTTCGATTCCCAATTCATCCTACTTCAATCAGCATGAAACTCAATACTTCATGCTCTGTTTCAGTTCTCTCTGCTCTCTTTATTATGTTTCCTAAGTGTTGACAATATGTCAATCTAATACCGAAAGCAGATGAAGTCGATAACTGAAACTTATTCATATTAAAACTCTGGGGGTTGCATAGTATCCTGTGTACAGCATGCGTGCCTTCCCTCTGAAAATGTAAAGAACATCAATAAGTTATGCCGGCAACATATGAGCTAAATGTATATAAAACTGCTTGAAATAAGCTTCTGATTGTTCTGTTCTTTCTTTAATGTCTTGAGCTGTTGTCTATATCAATCTCTATCTTCTGTTATGTGTTTTTGGATACCTTCTCTGGTAGTTTAATAAGCCAATTTGAGTTTTAGTCGCAAAAAAAGAACTAAAGGCTATCGGGATCTGCATATCTTGCAATCCAAGAAGGATCTTCCATAATTTTAGTTTTCTTTCGGAAAAGAAATGTCTATAATATTGGATTTATTTATGGTGGGAAGAAATCCATAATGGAGATATGCAGAAGCCATTCTCGGAACTTTCCGACACTCGAATGTCCTGATTGTCAGAGCATTCTATTGTCCACAATGCAATCTGTCCTCTAAAAGGGAAGGGAGACCAAGCGAGTCGAACTAGCCTATCTTGGTGCTTCATTTTGTCTTCAGCAAATGCCATTTCTTAGTAACTTGTTACAGTGTAATAACAAGTTTCTCTGTTTTTTTCTTAAATTAGATTGACTTCTATGATTCAATGGTAGCTTCAAGTTGTCTTTCTCATTTTTGGTGCCTTTTCGTAGTTTTGTAACCCAAAAACAAGTAATGAAGCAACGGACTTATTTGCATTATAGGACAAACTGTTGAAGAGTCACAAGAACATTTCTATATCCTATTTTAAAAAGCATAGCAAACTATACCTACCTATCATTATTAGTTTTGTTATTGTCTTCACTTGTCTATGACAATCCAATGCCTCTATTCATTTGCACTTTCGACTCTTATCTTCTCCATTTGGTTTTGTTTTTAACTTAAGCTGAAAATGTATGTGTATGGGTGCTGGGGGGGGGGGTGGGAGGGGATCTTAAGACTTGTTGCTTCTCGCAAGATGGTGTCTTAAAAGGTTGCATCAAAATTTGGAAGAAAACAAAGAACTTACAATTTGAAGAGGCGTAAGATTCTGGGGAAGGAGCATAACCATATATCTGGTTAGAAGAGGGAATGTTTTGTCGTCCTTCTAATGTTAGTGTTTATGCAGTTTTCAAGTATGCTGTGAGGTATGCTTATCCAGTCAGAGGATCTTGTCCCTTAGTTTTTTGTCTCTGGAATCTACTCTCTTTTCATGTATGCTATGAGACATCATATTTGACCCAAACCATGTGACATTAAACATTTAGAAGGCATTGTTACCTGGCAAAAGGTCACTTTGCTTTTGCCTGGTGTGTGAACGGCATTAGTTTCATTTTTCTTGTTGTGGTTGCTATATGCACTTTTGTTGTTGCTTTCTTTTTCTTTTATTGTTTTATTGATCTCTATTAGTAATAGATATGCTGAGTTTATCTTATACCACCTAGACTGTTTATTGAATGTTTTGGCACTTATGTGATATCTTGCTTCTCCATGCTGACTTTATTGTTTTTTTAATTAAAAATTATTTAGGATTCATGTGATCCTGGGAACCACTCAGATGTCACCGAGGAAAGAGATGAGATCAAGATTCAAGCTCAGTATATATCTGGGACGCCTAGCTCACAAGTTCAAGAGGCAGAGGGAGATCAAATTAGCTTCTGCACAGAATTACCCAAAACTCAATCCGATGATAAGCCACCTTCACATGTTGATATGGATCAGTTACAGGATCATAATTGTAGCAGCTCCCATTCTCCGGCATCTCTAAATCCTACATCCTTGGGTCAAACGCTTATATTTCCCACGGCAAAGGGAAAGCATCATCAGGAGAGTCTGCAAAGCAACAATTCTCCTTCACATAGCTCTCAACAATTTGCTCCTGCACATGGTTCCCCTGGGAACCAGGCAGTGCAACTCTTTCCATCTGACATGGGCAGTAGTTCGCTTAGGGAACCTTCAGGAAACAAAAATGAGAAGTATGCATTGGTGCCACATGAAACATCTGGCAGGTTTACCAATGTGCTGGATGCCCTTAAAGAAGCTAGGTTGTCTTTACAACAGAAAATCAATACATTGCCACTGATAGAGGGTGCATCTGGAGGAAAAGCTATTGAACCTTCTGTTCATGGAAGAAAAGTTGGGGAGAGGGTAGATATTCCTGTTGGATGCTCGGGACTCTTCAGAGTACCAACTGATTTCTCGGCAGAGGCCTCTGAAGTGAACTTTCTGGGTTCAGGTTCGCAGTTGAGTTTGGTGAACTATTACCCTGATGCAGGAGTTGCACCAACTTCTAGCAACCATGTTCTTACCACTTCCTATATGAACACTCAGTCAAGTAGTTCTAGTAATTATCAGCTAGTTACTAGTGATCGATTTTTTGGTAGCCCTTACATGGATATCAGATCAAGTTCTTCTACAGTCCCAACTGCAAATGCTTCATCTGGTTACCTAAATGATGATCAAATTCTCGCTGGCCGATATGCAGAGACAGGGTCAAGAATATCCACTCAGAAACCAAGTTTTGATCCTTACTTGGAGCCAGGCCTACCCTCATCTAGTCTGCGGAGTTATCCAGCTTTCCCCTCCTATTCTGACCTAGTGCCACAGATGCCAGTTAAAGAAGGATTTCCAGTCTTCCATACAATCAGATCGGTTGGGATACGTCCTGATCAGTTTCCTTTTTATGATAACCATTTTAGACCAGATGCCCATAGATTGTAGCACCACCATTAAGGTTGTTATAACTTATTTACATTGCATCTTAATCAAGAAGGATACTTGTTTCTCATTAAGATGCTGGCCTTGTCAAAACTTTTGGAAGGCCATTTCCGTATGGGGTTTCTGAAGAGAAGCAATTGTATCCGTGTAGGTATATATATATATATATATATTCATTAATACTCTTATTTACATGAATACTTTTGTACCAATAAACTTATATATTGTATTAGTCACATTCTTTTCTCCCATATTTGGAATAATGCAAGTCGAAATGACTTAAATTGAATTTATATTGTAAAGTAATTATTTAATTTGCAGCATGCCGTCACAGCAAGGAATGCTGAAAACCAAATAAGCAAATTACAGTTCAGTGCTGCTTTTCTGGTCAGGACAAGGTTCGTAGGTATAAATTTTAAAAAAATCTCATAGTTTTGTGAAAATCACTTGACTTCTTGTGTTTTAAAAATTGTGATCTCAACTCACTATGATTTCTTTTTGTTTAAAATGTGTTTAAAGTTGTTTATAATTTGTGCTAAATGTTTGCTTCACCCTTGCCAACTTTAAATGAGTACCGTTAAGACCTTGAAGGGTTTTGCTGATCAATTCTCAACCCAAACTCTTGCATTTTCAAAATTTGGCCGAAAGTTGTTGAATAGGGTTTAGAAATCTCCAAAAAAATGATCCCTGAGTTGTTTTAAAAGTAAGACCCACGATTTTGACTTCTTATCGTAACAAAAAATCGAAATAGACCCATAATTTTTTCATCTACGGCTTGAGATTTTAGCGCGATTTCTGCATCGAGAAAGTTTGTGTAAGTATTTGGGACTTTAAATTGCTTTCCAGCTTTAATATATTGGAATAACTTCTTCATGAATTTCTGTAAAATGCATCCCAGGTGATTCGTTTTCTAACCATTGTTTTTCAAA